>JAOBRB020194902.1:0-34371 GCA_027575285.2 Zoanthus pulchellus
TAGCCTGATCTTCAGACGGGGCCTGGGTCCTACGTTTACTCCATAAACGTAGGACCCAGGCCCCATCTGAAGATCAGGCTATACTTAATGGAGAAAGAAGGTCGTAGCATTTGGGGCTGACGGCACAAGTGTAAACCTCGGGAAAAAGGGTGGAGTTGCTGCACTCATTAGAAAAGGCATTCCATACTTGGTAGACTTTCACTGTCTGCCTCGCAGGCTTGAACTAGCTCTTCTCGAGATGCAGAGAAGTTGCAAGTTGGTTGAGGAGGTACACGACGTGCTAAACTTGGTATGGTAGACGTACCACTTAAGCGCCAAAAGTGCATGCGATCTAAAAGCTCTTGCTGGTGAACTTGGCAGAAATGTCCTAAAACCAACCCAAGTTACTGGAACGCGGTGGTTGCCACATTTGAGTCGCGCACTTAAAGTCTTCACAAAGCCTTTCGAGTCCAAAACACATGATAACACCACAGGTCAGTATGCTGTTGTGGTCTATCACATGGACCACCTGGTGCATCTTCAAACAACACCGACCTTAAAGGCCGCAAAAAATACATCGCCAAAAGGATGCGAGATATTCAGTTTGCGGCGTTCTGTCACTTTTTGGCCGATATGTTTACCACTTTGGGCAGGCTCAGTCTGTTGATGCAGAACGACTCTCTCATCCTCCCTACCACCGTTTCTCAGCTCAATGAAACAGTAGCAGAAATCAGTTACCATATTCCAAAGGGACATTTTCAGCAGTCTTAAGCCGTCTTGTGCAAGTCTGATGACAAAGGAGGGATGGAATTTCAAGGGATCCAAATGTAAGGAAGTCTAGAGGGAAAAGTTAAGTGGTCTGATGCTGGGCCAAGTTTCTCCTCAGAGGTTAACAAGGCGGTTAATCTTTGTGTGAATGGCCTTAAGGAATGTTTTGGATAGTTGATGAATACACCAAGCTCCTCCACAAAGCAAACCTTGTATGGCCCACCTGACCTCGTCCAGGACTTTTAGTATTCAATGTCGACTCCTGGCCAGCCAAAGATTCAGATTTGATCGACTTCAGGGATACTAACATAGGAAGACTGGTCAACTGGTTTGATCCAGGTCTAAAGTCAGTAGTATGCCAAGTTAAAGATGTTATACACCAGTGGCACTCTGAAGATCGCTCTCAATGCTCAGTTCCGTGACATAACTATTGCAGCTAATGGAAAATGTTGCTCTCCAAAGATCCATATAAAACTGATCTCAGATATTCTTCATCTTGTTGAGATTCTCCTTGTCCTGCCCATATCTGCTGCTGGTTTTGGAAGATTGGTCTCTGCACAGAACAGAATCAAAAGTCAAATGTCACATCTGACATTGATCTATTCTTGCAGTAAAACCTTTAAGCAGTTTGTGGTTAATGTACAGTTGAATGGCCTAGTGCAAAAACGACATAAACCGAGTGACTTTTAATCAAGTTCTTGTCTGTATTATGTCCCTGTTATGTCTTTGAAACCTTTGGGAAAATTTTGTTTTTCATGCAAAGTCACTTAATTCTGTTTGTCGTTTTTGCACTAGACGCTTCAATAGTGTAAGTTTTACAGTGTACAGTAAATGTTCAGGACTTGACCCCCTTCCCCCACCACTTTCCCCCACTGCCTCCCTACTGAAAAATCCCTAGCTACCGCGATGGTAATCATTGACGTAAATGTTAAATAGTGTTTTCATTTATTCTTGTTAGGTTCTATTTCTGCCTCTCAGTAATACAATTATTACATGCTTTAAAGATGACAGCATATTTGCTTGGGACTCTGAAACCCTTCAGTGCAAATATCAGTTACCTGTTCCCCCTGACAAGTCACCTCATTATCGAACAGTGGCAACTCCTAGAGATGGACGCTTACTTGTTGCAGGAGGAAGGTATTTAGTAACACTAATAAAACTATTTTCTTTATCTAAGTATGTTTTATGTAAACATTGTGATTGAAAAATTGAAAATATAAATGCAGTACAAACACATTGGTTGTCACATGTGCACAGTTTTTTAAATTTTTTTACCTTCTGTTGATGTATTTCTCGTTTGTGGAATTCTTCCATCTCTCTGCTTTCCAGCAGGTTACAAAGTACTTAAACCATTTAACAATAAATTATTAATTACCCACCAAACATTCATCCTATTGAATGACAAAATAATATTTTAGATCACGCTTTCTTCATGTATGGTCACTGGAAACCAAGCAACTCATGCATGTAATCCAGCTGCCAGCCAAGGTTAGACTTGTGAAGCAGTTGGAATTTGTACCAAACAGTTTTGATGGAGGATCCAGCCAGGTTAGTGAAACTTAATTGTATTATCTTTAAATTTGCAATATTTCAATTTTCTATTACTATTTTTGTCCATGTCTTGCACCTTTCACTGATCTTTGTACAACAGACTGTGGGTGTTGTATCTCAAGATGGGATTGTCAGGTTCATCAACATTCATTCTTGCAAGCTCTGTTTTGATATTGGAGATCAAGATGAGGTAAGAACTATTCAATACACTGAACAGTGATATTGAAGCAATGACATGACATTTTTATCACAAACACAGTCTACCTTGTACCTTTGTAGTTTTTGTAAAAGGTAATTATTTAATGTGTTATTAATTGTTAAATATCAGCTAACTGCATGGTGTGTACGTAAAATATCAAATAGTATCTTTTGTTAGTAATTAGTTACAAGTATTGCAGAGGAAAATCGTGCAACTACGGTAGTATTATGTTCAAATAACCCTTCTCTTCCAAGGGTTAGAGTTAGTACCACCCACCTACTTCTCCCTTATAGGTTATTAGAAGAATCAAGCTGGATCAAAGTACCCACCTAACCCTCCTGTAGGTTCAAATTAGAGTCATGATGAATCAATCACGATTTGTTGGAAACTACCCACCTAACCCTCCTGTAGGTTTGAATTAGAGTCAAGGTGGATCATTCATTTTTTGTCGGAAACTACCCACCCATCCCTCCCGTAGGTTCGAATTAGAGTCAAGGTAGATCAATCCTGATTTGTGGGAAACTATCCACCTATCCCTCCGGTAGGTTCGATTTAGAGTCAAGGTAGATCAATCCTGATTTGAAGGAAAATACCCACCTATCCCTCCCTTTCTTTTAGATGGTGAGTAGCATGTCTGTCAGTGCCAATGGTCGATACATTGCTGCTGTAATGGACAGTGGAAATGTAAATGTCTTCAGCATACCAGCTCTTACCCGTCAACTTAACAAGGTATCAAATCTTTTGTTTCTTCTTAAACTTGTACATTAAACTGTTTTTAAAAGTATTATTGTAGAATATGTATCTGACTGAAACCAATTCAAACTAAGATTTATGCCAGAATTGTGGACATGAGGTGGTTGACACAGTTGGTAAGATCTCTGCTTTCCAACCACAAGGTCCCCAGTTTGATCCCGGTACTTTGCCGAGATTCGAATATTTGTGTGATCTTCTTTTCCGCCTAAGCCTACTCAGCTTTCCATTCTTCCAGAGAAGGTAAATGAGTATCAGCGTCTGCTGTGAGCTAACCTGCGAAGAAGTAATGTCTGTGCAGGGGGAGTCAAACACTTTCGTCTGCTTAAAACTACGGAAACTGGAGATAAGCACCGGCCCCATGGGCCACTCGGCTAGTAAAAGGATTCTTTTTCAGTAGTTAAGTGAGCCAAATATTTTAGCTGCGCACTCTTCAACTTCTGGTTCGTAAGCTACTGTTTAACTTTGTGGGTTCAAGATAAAATCTTATTAATTTGTACTTATAACAAAATTAATACACTAAAAAACTGAATTTAAACATGTAGGTCAAGCCGATCGAATTTGATTAAAATGTCCATTAGCCCCGAAACATGGTGGTTTGTCCTACAAATGTCTAATTTGTGGCAGCTTTACATAGTTACTTACTTTCTCCGTTAGCCTCCTCCTCCTCTTGTGAAAGCAGTCGAAGATGGTAGGGCTGTGTCACGTCAAACAAAGACCTCTGTGTTGTCAGGGCCAGTAAACAGAAGTAACATGAACAAATTACCAAAAACAAAGCCTTCTGCGAGAGTGTCAAAAACTGACATAACTGCATCATGGGCATCTGAAACAAGGACTGAGGTTTGTGTATTGTAAAATCCCATATTTATAATAAATAGAATGCAGCCGTAGCTAGCGGAAGGAGGGGGGCCGGGGGGGAGCAGAGCGGCAACTGCAACCCCCATCCATAAAAAAAGAAAAACTTTTCAGTAGCATTTTGAAATAAAGTAGAAAAAACAATATTTGGAAACCAAAATCAAAAGATAGAACTTGATAGGAATATTATGCTAGAATACTTTTTTCCAAATATATATAGCTCCTCTATGCATGGTCGCTCTCAATATATATCACCTCTGTGCATGGACGCTATCAATATATATCACCTCTATGCATGGACGCTATCAATATATATCACCTCTGTGCATGGACGCTATCAATATATATCACCTCTGTGCATGGACGCTATCAATATATATCACCTCTGTGCATGGGCGCTATCAATATATAGCACCTCTGTGCATGGGCGCTATCAATATATATCACCTCTGTGCATGGACGCTATCAATATATAGCACCTCTGTGCAAACCTGGGAATCAATCGACCTACAACTGACTTTCCAAGTTTATTTACTGCAGTAACTTGTAACATCCAGAAGCGTCTAAAACTAATAATAATTAGGACTGTCCCTAATGTATGTACTAGCAGAGGGTGTAGCTTCACATGAAGTTACATTCATTAGGGTAGATTGGTTGCAATATATACATCAGGTTTCAAAACCAACAGAGGGTAGCCGTTTCTATTGAATTTGTTGCAGAATGAGCTTCCTGAAGGTCTTAATCGTAGTCGATTGATGTCTATTCTGCATGGTTATGGAGAATTTCCAGCTAAATATAGGTAAGTTATTTCTGAATATGGGGGAAAGTAAGTGTAATTAGTTAACCTCATACCTAAACAAATATAACAAAAATATGTTTTTGTTAATTAAAAATTGAAACATCTATTCTTTGTCGATCATAAAATTATGTCTGTTAGTCATAATATTTTAAATGTTTATATCTTGCACGTAGTGGAGAATTTTCTTGTATTATTTTTTGTTTCATTGACAGATTTCAAAACTTAGTGGCCACCCCTTCTCTGGGCCTCACTTTGGTGTCCTGGAAAGGTGGGGTCATTAGGTTTCCAAACCCGTTAATAAATACAAACTATAGTATGTTTATCAACAGGAACTTCATCTGGCGTTCTTTGCTACACCTCCCTGAAAACCATGCTGCATACAGTTGTCTGGTTGACAAGGGAACACATAATGCGTTTGCTCAGATCCACGAAGAATATCCAATAAAAAGCAGAAAGCTTCTTAGAGTACTTCAAAGGTATTAATTAGGATTAACTTCGTTTTAAAATATGCATCATTAATTGGCTAAGGCGTGAATTTGTACAAGTTAAGCAGCTTGAAGAAGAGCTATAAAAACCCACCTGAAAGTAAACGTAAACTTAAAACTCCCACCCAGGAGCGAAGTAGTTGGCGCCGTTGTTAAGATCGTTGCTTTCAAATCATTAGGGCCCAGTTGTTCAAAGGCTGGTTAAGTTTAACCCTGGGTAAGCAAAAATTCAAACAAGAATTTCTTCTTTAATAAAAGTTAAACGGTTATTTATCAAGACTGTTTGCATTTTTCTAGGAAAAGTCTTGTTAATCCCAAAATTACAGCTAAAATTTCTCCTTGTAATTTTGAAAATAAGATCGTGGGTTAAACATTTAACCCAGTGTTAGTGCTAATGGACTTTGGAACAACTGGGCCCAGGTCTCCATTTCAATCTTGGTAGTTTGCCTAGATTCGGATAATTTATGTGACCTTTTCCGTCTAAGCCAACTCCATCCTTCCGGGTGATAGAATTGGCCCAATTTAACCCATGATGTCCATGTTGTAAAGAGTTCGGGAGATAAGACTAAACTAATATTGACATTCCAGTTTCTATTCCGTGCCTACGTCATACTCACTTTTACAGCTTGAAAAATCACGCTCACGACTAAGTAAAGATTTTCTTAGCTGTCGTCTGTTGTTTACATTCTCTACAGTGCAATTTATTGCTACAGATACAATCTGAATATTACATGTAAAAATATCAACTGAATATTTCGCATTTGTCTTCTGCTCCACTTGTCTATGTTAAACTATAAGTTTTTCATTGCATTTTAGAGCTCTCTCCTCATTGGCTCATTGGTCACCAATATTTGGTGAAGCAGATTACTTGCCTCTTCTGGCATTTCCCTTTGTTAAACTCTTTCAGAATAACCAGCTGATTTGCTTTGAGATCGTTGCAACTGTACTCGGTAAGTGAAGCATTAGCTACATGCATAAATCATCAGCATGCTTTCAGAATCTCTTTAAAGTGAGTAGTATTATTAATGTTAGTCCATTATTTACTGTATACAACTGTCGAAAGCCGTCTGTGTTCGATTCCTGGCATGCAGGGCAAACACTCAGGGTCTTGAAATAATTGAGAAGAAAGTGCTACCTTTGCTGTAACATCAGCAAATGATTAGACTTTCACGTCTTCTCGGATAAGTACGTTAAACCGTTGGTCCAGTGTCATGACTATCCTGTGCTAAGCCTTTCTGTTATCAGCCCTTTAAATGTTTGTATATCGTGTTTGAGTATTTGTATAGGTAATTATACGGTTTCGAGTTCAATTTGAATTTTATTTAAACGAGTGAGTTTTGTAAACAGATGAAATTGCACGAGCCGCTTCGGCGAGTGCAATTTCAGCTTTTTAAAAAACTCTCAAGTGCAAATTAATTCAAAATTGAACGAGAAAAACCGTATGATTACCTATTAATAATATACACAAAAACTACGAGATACCTTGTCATGAAAATCATCTACTCCATCGTATGTTTTGCAAAGTGTTTGGCTCTCCTGACTCGTAATTTTTCATTTCAATGGCATTTTCATTCTCAAATCACCCTGTTTTCTGAGCGGGCAACCAAAAAGCAGTGCTTCTCACAGCGGTTTTACTTTTAGAGTAGGTTTGGAGCTCAGAAAATCTACTCAAGGCACACTCCATCGCCTGCCATTTTAAATTTAAAATTATTTTTGCTAGAAACTGGTTTGTGTACGCGCCATCAACACGAAAATATTGCTACGATTTGATTGGCTTATTCAAATTTCTATCGTTTCTTAACCAATCGGAAAACATTTGTAATCTGCACTCGTGTTACACATTTTTCACTCGTATTACAGAAGAGTTGCACTCCTCTCTTAACCAATCAGAATCGAGTAATTTTTCCGTGTATATTATTAAATAAATATAGATACATGAACAATATAAATCAATGATTTTATTTATTTATAATCCAGGATGATGAGAGTGTTTTGAGAGCAATTAATAATCAAACTGTGTGATTTCCTTATCGTGAATTCTACATATAGCTCCACTTTCATAAACCCCATAATGAACTTTTTTAATCTAGCAATGGCGATTTGTGACTCAAGACAAAAAACAACCATTTTATAACTTTGGCTTCATACATCAGCCCGAGTAACAAACATGGCTCATATTCTGTTTACACTTTTTGTCTCATTTGTATAAACGTTATAGTTTTGAGAAGAAATACAAAACAGAACCATGAAAATGTTTTGCAAAACAAACTCCATCATATCTGAAAACATGAGACCATGTGCGGTGTAACGTACTTAATGAAGTTTTATCAATCTGCTGTTTGGAATTGCAATATCTTCGTAGAAACTCATCACATTGTTAACTTGAAAAGCTCTTTGAATTTTTCATTCAGCATTTTTTATTCATACTAGATGCTAATATAGCAGATTGAAAACAATGACATCAGCAATAAATTTCCGGGGTATTATCAAAGTCTTGAATTTTTGTGCAGGCTACTTCAACATTTTCGGCGGATAAATCTTGGCGTATATAAACTGGAAAAAAGCGGTCTTTACTAAAATGCTTTAAGAAAAAAAAATAAATGTGTCGTCAGTATATCTTCAACATTAAATCTTATTTCTAGACAACCCTGTTATGTTTATGTTCTTCTATAATCGCAGACGACTATTTTATAGGTCAGAATGGCTCATTCTCGGTGTAAGGACCTGTGAAGTTCTTTCTTTGTTTTGTCACTATTATGTTCGATCTTTTGTTTTGACTTCATTGTTTTCTTTGTTCTACGTCATTCATGAACTTCACAGGTTCTTACACCTAGGTAAACTGAGTTAACTGTTTGTACAGTTTTGATGAGACGACTGAGAAGATATACAATTCAGGTGTGGAATCCTCTCTCTCCCCACATGTGTATGTAACAACTGCATGTTTTTTGTCTGGTATTTTGCTTTACGTGCTCCAGAGGAGCATTCAGAAGCAAGGGTCTCTCTGGATAATTGGTCAGTGATGTAATCCCTCAGTAATATCTACAAGATGACCTTGAAGCACTTGCGTTGCCCTCCAGTAGAGCTACGAGTGTGGTGACCATCCCATCTGATCTAGGTTTGCCCATGAAGGTGATGATGCTGAACTAGTTGGCTAGCTTGTTGCAGCCTTTTGTTATGGAGTCTTGTCCTGCTTGAGGGTAGACGTGCTTTATCTAATTTTGTTTATGCCTGTAAGCAGGCCACATTTCAAAACTGTACTAAGGGTGGTGAGGGCCACTAAAGTCTCCAATTACACTACTGGCTTTGTAAATACGACTAATAACAATGAATTTGTTTATGTTTACCAAGGTCGGCCAGACTGGCCGACTACGAGTGAAAAGTTAGTTACAACAACATTTTTATTTAAGAAGGCAAAAAAAAACAGTTTACAATGTATATGGCAGAGCTACACCGCAGATAGTACAACTAATCGAGGCGGGTGTTGCCAGCGGACCAAATCAAATCACATTGGTGACCCAAGAGGTCGAAACATCGAGCCCCGAGATGGTGTATAGGTAATAGTACTGCTCCATGTTCTTTTCTGGCCGTCATCATTTTGAGGAAACCACACCAGCTCTCAGAAATGTGATCCCGAGTCTAGAGAATAACCGGCCAGAACATGTTTTGGTGCGTGCTAGTTTGTTTAGCCTTAGACTGATCTGCCTTGGCACTGAGCCAGGCACATTTACATGGTGTTGAGTCTGGACTGTATGTTTTCAAACGTTGTCTACAATGCCAACGTAGCAACAGAAAGTGACACAACCGGAAGCAAGTACATGAAACTAACTGCAGGAACTTTTAAACAATGTTATGTACACGCAACACAAGCTTTGTTTTCGAAGTAGAAATTATCCAAACAACACAAAACTATCAAAGTACATCTAGACACTCAAAGACAACATTCTAAATGCTGTTTGGAGAACAAGTTTTACTTACCAATATTCACAAGCTGTCATCAATATAGCTCCAAAGAATTTGTATATCACACGTAGAATAGAACATCACACTTTATTTGTGTCTTTGAATAAAGTTCTGTCTTATTAAGTGTTGCAAAGTCTGTGCACTTAAATAATATAATTCAAAAAGTAATGCAAGTATTATTTAAGCCTGGTTCTCATACATCGCAAATCGTCGTTGATGATCGGCGATTTGTGCTTTGCGATGTTGGTGACCTTCATGCAGATATATGAGAGCGGCATCGGTGACAGTAGGCGATGATCGACGACTTTCGCCGATGCAATCGTAAGAAACAAAAAAGTTTGTTTTTCCCGACGGTCGCCAATGATCGGCGACCGTTGCGGTGGTGAATAAAGATATGAGAACCCTTAATCGGCAATAATGGCCGATGGTCGGCGATACAATTCTCGACGATTTGCGATATATGAGAACCAGGTTGTGATACGTTCTGTGTAACCATAGCTACCTACTTGTTTTGCAGTGAACTGGGCTCAGCATTGGTTTGAGTTCTTTCCCAATCCTCCCGTGAATGTCCTGGGAATGATAGAGAATGTTCTAGCTCACCACGATAAGACCCTCATGCAACATTTTGTGCAATATCATGTAACTTCACAGGTAACTGCTGCTATTCAATGCGTGGTAGTTGTTATGAAACAGGGGCAAATAGTGACCAATAGAATGCAGGTCAAATATTATTGCCGTAAATGCCAGTGTTTAAGCCAGGAGTTTGACGTGAAATTTTTGGTAGATTCAAGTTTAGGGATTAGATTGGCTACTCTACTCTACTCCAGATCTATTTGTGATAACCAACTAGTAGAGAAAAGATGGCGTGTCCCATTTTGCTATAGTATCAGAGGATTTCATCTATAGTAATATACACAAAAAAACTACTCAATTCTGATTGGCTCTTCTGTAACACGAGTGCAAAATGTATAACACAAATGCAAACTTGTAACACAAGTGCAAATTACAAATGCTTTCTATTGGCTAAAAACACAAAAGAAACCAACAAGAACCAATCAAACTAGAGCTGTTTCTATAGCAACATATCGTCGAAAATTTTGAGATAAGACGCGAAGGAAAATGGCCGTGGTTTTCAGCAAACAACGATTTGTTTTTGCTAGCGAAAAAGCGATTGAAGAGCTTAAATCTTTTTCCAGAAACCCAAATAAAAACCTAAATTAAAAGTACGTCTTTCTGGCTGAATGTATAAAAGAAAAAAGTATTTCGATGGTAGTAAACTAAAAATATGCAACAGAGATCTACATGTACCTGGTTAGTTGCATTAACCAGCTTGAAATTTACGAAAAATTTTGTTGTTGTAAAAATGTTTTATGGAATATCCTTTTGGGTTTCATTGTATTTTTTGAATCAGTGAATGGTTCTTTTAAACCGCTCGAGAATTCTCAGAAACTCAGAGGTATTCACCAGAGGTGAATGCAACACTAACTTAAGAAATATGAGATTAAAACTCAGGTTTTTTACTAGAATTTTGTTTTGAGTTGCACCAATTTTAATATTACATTCCTCTCATTCACAAAATTATGAGCATCAGACTAGTATATCTAATCGAACATTAACGAGTTCAATATGTAATTAATTTGCACGAGTTTGTTTTAAAAAGAATCAAAATTTGAGCTTTTTAAACACAAGTGAAAATTAATTTAATATTGAGCGAGTAAAATGTTAGGTTATTTGTTAATTATATACATGAACAAATTATTAAAAAATGCCGGAGAAAAAAACAAAACGTGACAGTGATTGAGTGAATCTTATCTGTAAACCGCATTTGATAATGAAAATCGCTCGAACTTCGTTGTTGATTTTAAAATTTGTAATTGGAAGGAATCATGTTGGAAATATTTCTGTGTAGCCACGAAAAGACAAACAAATTCCAACTTGTCGAAGGAGTTCATTCAAAAAAATTTTACTTGCGGAGCTTGCTGGCAGGAGACATATTTGCAAGACACGAAGTTGAACTAAAGTTGGCTGTTACGAAACATTTTTATGCATTCTTCATTATTTTAAACAAAGTATTTCACAAAGTTATCCAAACGGCCCGTACTGTTGCAGGTATTTTCATTTTTTGAGCTTTTTTTAATTGTAATAATTGTTATTGAATCGCCAAATCCACTGAAAACGCCATTTTGTTTGTCTTTGAAAATCTCTCTATCGCGCATTGTCATAGAAACATCTGCATTTTGATTTTGGCTCAGCAGCTTTGTATTTGTGATTATTCGATTATATTTAAATGTTTGAGATTGTAATTGCACTAAATTTCAAATTTCTTTACAGAATTACAAATTTTTGCACAGAATTACGAAGAAGTTGCACTGCTCTTGACCAGTCAGGGTCACGTGATTTTTTCATGTATATGATTAAGATTGATATTACTACATGTTCATGTAGTCTATATAACTGCCATTTTGTTTTCATAGATGTATGCTTGGCCCTTACTGCAAAGCTTATTCTCTGAGGTCCTCACAAAAGAGGAATGGGTTAAAATGTTTGACAATGTGTTTTCCAACCACCCATCATTTTTGCTTCTGGCTGTTGTCGCCTACACAGTTTGTTCACGCAAGGTCCTACTACAGTGCACACAAAAAGAAGATTTTGAGGTACTATGAAGAATTATCTTTTTACGTTTTACTTGCATCTAAAAGATCAACTAGCTATTTGATACTGAATGAGTAATTAGAAGGATAGACTTTCATGGACAAAAGTAGAAAACGGTAAAACTATCAGGATCTGACACCAGTGAAAGTAAAAGCTAAAAATAATGGAAGCAAAGTAATAATGAATACTGAATGCAAGAAGTGATCTTAAGGCCCGTTTAAACGGATCAAACATGTTGGTGAAACATCATCAAACATTGTTGGACGCAACATGTTTGACCCGTTTGAACAGCACAATCAAACATGTTGGTTAGTGTTGGACGGTGTTGGGCGATATTGGATGAAGTTACCCTCGTTCAAACTTTTCATCAAACATAGTCCAATATTTACGCTCACGTGATCAAAAATACGCAATCCAAAAAACATCATGAGCTTGGTACTGAGATCCAACATTGCTGGATAGTGTTGGATTCATTTGAACTCTTGAGTATCAAACACCGTCGAACACCACCCAACAATGTTTGATGATGTTTGACCAACATGTTTGATCCATTTATAATAATAATAATAATAATAATAATAATAATAATAATAATAATAATAATAATAATCTTGATTAATGAAGGTTTAGAAGTACTGTAGTATTAACTATGAAGAGAAGCGAAAAAACATTAAAATCACGACGTTTCAAGGGCATCTTGTCCCCATTATCAAGTGAAAAGTGACATAAAATGTTCAGTGTTCAGAGTTAAGCAAGATGAATATTTTATCATTACAAAAACAATTTAGCCCTTAGGGAGTCACTTTGAATGTTTAGAGATGGTTTTTCTTTTTGTATGTATAACATTTCATACAATAGACATTCAAAATGTCTTAAAAAAATGTAAGACCAAATAATAATAATAATAATAATAATAATAATAAGACTCACACTCATCACTACCTCAAAGTACAGAGGCAGCACAGCTCAACGAGGTCGGATTGAAAGCATATATAGGCACCCCTGGCTGCCGCTATACGGACCTTGCGTGACCTCGGAGCACAGCGTCAAGGAGGGAGGAAAACCGGAGTACCCGGAGAAAAACCCTCGAAGTCAGATAGAGATGAACAAATCTCCGCCCACAAGCGGACCCCAGGAGTCGATCCCGGGTCGAAGAGGTGGGAAGCGGGAGTGATGACCAGCACGACAACGGGCCTTTACGATAAATTATTAAAATAGAACCGAAAAACGTAATAAATAGTAGCAGATGATACAAACAAAAAATTAAGACAAACAGCAACAGAAGGTAGAAATACATTTCATACAAATCTATCAGCTAAAGCAAAATACTTACAGATCTTATATATCCATAATTAATGAACTGCAACAAACGGAAAGCAAACAACACAACTGGTATGGCGAAACAACTGCTTGGGCTTTTTAGGAAAAGCTCCCCCACACTGGCTATTCAAGCCACAGAAGTGAACATAGATTGACACTTAATGCGCTTGTCTCTCTCTACAATCAACAAGTTGAGAAAATAGGAATTTGATTACAAATGTTCTATAATTGTTTATGCTTGACTCCTGATTCCCCAACCATCCCGATAGCTCTCCACGAAATTAACAGGTACGCAGTGCGATTAGAGCTTGATTTTTAGTGCGTAAGGCGTGTAAATGCAAACTCAGTATGAGCGTTAAGAGATGAACGGGTCCAGAATTCTTTGGTAAGAAGATTGTACCTTAATTTAAATTCGCTCGAACAGACTGAAAAATTCTATATGCCCGACCATGTTGCACCATGATAACTGTATAGCTTAAAAACAAATATTACAAGAAGCGAGATAATTAAATAACGGATACAAAGCAATTACTTTGATCCATATATTGCACATGCGTGATTGAATATTGGCCTGTGAGTGGCTGGTTAAACGTGATATCCGAGTTTTCGGTAACAATGTTGGCAAGCCTTCGCGTTGGCCTACCACAATCAAAGGATATCCTGTGGTAAGCTTGTGGAGTAAGATACTGTGTCAGGGAGCTGTTTTTTCTTGACTGTTGTTCATTGACTTACCGGTGATCAATCTCATGTGCTGGTTTGCCGAAGTCATGTACCGAACACCAAAATATAACGTTATATATTGAAAGTCTTTCATTGGTTGCCGAATTAGAGCATTCTTAATGACCAACAAATGCATGAGTGCGCCTGTCAAACCTGAGACTATCGGAAATCAATTACAAATTTTCTATTGTTTACGCTTGACATCCTGATTCCCCAACCATCCGGATACTATAGCTATTTACGAACTAAAAAACTAAGGTAATTATAGATACTCTATCACGAACACTTACACTGAAACGAAGCACGGGAGAATAGCTAAAAAGATCATCTCTTAAAATAACGGTCTGAGCAAAGCACACATAAACACCTTAACTACGACTTTAAAAACAAAAACGGCAAAGAAACGAGCTGCCATTTTGAATACATTTAGAATTTAAACAAAATCTCGATAAGCAATTTCATTTGCTCTACGGTCATTCAAAAGTAATGCCTTACCTTTCCCAATGGCAAGTGATGTTTTGTTTAAGGTATAGCAGACAACCAAGCTTTCAATAGTTTTCTTGAGAACATATATCTGTCGTTGGGATCCAACTGGGGACGTTGTGGTTGGAAAACAGATCTTACCAACTGCCGTGCGCCAACCACGTGCACGTCCGCCACATTTGCGAAAAATGTGGGTTAATTGGTGGAATCTATGCCCCAACACATTAATTTGGTCTAGCCTAATGTAACAGTTACATTGATTGCAATTTTCACCAGCATAAACTGTCAGTGATAAAATATATATATATGTACATAATACTGATTTGAATTTAGGTGCACAAACCTGATGTAAACCCCTACTTTAGGATTACAGCAAAACAAGTCAGAATCTTTATGTTAACCCTTAACTTCATTAAGTATAAGATGTTTACCTTAAATAACTGAAATTAAATTTATAAGATTAAAAAACCACTGCAATTCTTAGCATATTCTAAATGAATTGGTTGAAATAAAACAAAGACAATATTTAATAAAATTGTTGCAAGTAGCTGGGTTTTTAAAAGTTAAAAAGATTTAATTACAATGTTTAATTAATTAAAATGTGTTTTCATGTTCACCAAAGTGTTTAATGCTGGCCAGGGTTGCAATGGGTTATAAAAATAAATCAAAATGTGAAATGGCCAGATAACATTAGAATTATCAGCTCATATAATCCATTTGTCAGTGCAATAATGAAACATAGTTTTGCCAGAGCTAAAGCTCATCTAAAATAATTGCATTAAGGTAACACTTGGGAGGATGGGTGGGGAAGGTATGGCCTACCTTTTTTAATTGTTATCCATTTTATTTTATTGTATTTTGTTTATATGTATCAATATCTTTTGTGGGATAGTAGGGTATGCAGGTCTGGGTTGGTAAGTTGGTTATACCTACCTTTTTATTTGTTTTTGTAAATAAATATCCATATTATAGCAAATTTTATATTTAGTATTTATTAACTATATGTAACTCTACAGATTTATTTATTAACATTTTGTGAAGAGGTGAAGAAAAATTTATAGATATACTTTTAATAAATTATTACTATTATTATTATTATTATTATTATTAAATGCTAAAAATATTAAAAGAATTTGCAAAAGAAGAATAGCATTGATAACACTTTCAGTAAATAAATCTCTTCATATTTTAATATTTTAAAAGTTTTTGCATTTTCACAGTTTGATTCTAGTTTAAAGAATTTTTGATAGTTCAGTTATAATACAAGAAATACAGTAAAGAAAACTTGGTTTACGTTTTTATTGTAATTAAGCTTTAACTTTTAAGTCATATTTAAAAATATGTTTACACTCAAACACCATCATTTATGTAGGGCCCACAGAGCTGGTGCTTATCTCCAGTTTCCGTAGTTTTAAGTGGATGAGTCTTGACTCCCCCTGGTTGGGACATTAATATGTTGCAGGTTAGCTCCCAGCAAACACTTGTATATATTTACCTACCTTGGAAAGATGTAAGGCTAAGTTAGAAGGAAAAATTCCTGAGTAGAGTAAGGGTAGAACTTGGGACCTTGTGGTTGGAAAGCAAAAATCTTACCAACTGCATCAACCATGTCCATCTATTGTTGCTGTAATTAGTTCTACTATTATTGCAGCTTCTAATAGCTGCAACGGGTTCTACACATCCATAATTGAGTGGCTACATCTAGTTTATTTTTTTCATCCTAGGACAGAGTTGTGAAGTTTTAGAAATAAATAACAAATGCCTACTTAACTAGTAAATTCTCACATGAAGCCTGATATCTGCAGTCAGAGATCAAATTGAGTCATAGTCACGCAAATACCCTTGCTATGGATACTGTCCTAGATATTGTGTAACTCATTAATAATTCATGAAGGTAAAACAAAAGAAATTATACCTGTGACCATGGTTTGGAAATGTGATTTTAATTAGCGTATATTTTTACGATTTTATTTTCTTGTTTACTCCCTAGTTTTAGTTTCAATTGAAAAGATATATAAACACTCAAAACTGTTTCATAACATTTCCATACACCTTGAATTTTATCAAAATAACTCTACTACGCATCTTTTTTTCAACTACCTTCTCAGTGTTTGGAAATGTGATGAAACACTGTGCTGAGTGTTTGATATATTGCATCATAAGTTCTTAGACTATTAGATGATATGAAAATAAACTATGTTTCATCAAAGAAAACCGTGTTTAACACAATAGTCAGACAAAGGTCTGGTAACAAACTAGAAACTATCCTCTCTGGATATGCTTTGCTGCTTTGAAACACATCTAACAGAGAGCATTGATATCATTTCTGTGTAATTATCAATATTCTTACACTCTTACCCTTGCTACCTATAAGTAATTTTAAAAAATATACTTATAACCTTATATTTAAGAAATATAAATATATTATATATTTAGAAAGCAACCTTTTCTCACTGGAAAAAGTCTGTGCCTGCAATTGGTCAAAATCAATCAGATGACCTCGATATATCAGAGAACATACTGCCCACACTATTAAAAAACATAGACCTTTGACTGTCTATACCACAACTCTTCAAAAAATCCAAACTACTGACTATATAATTAAGCACAGCCTTATTTATTTAAAAAAATTTTTTTGCTCAAACCCAACTCTTGCTTGCATAGAATACTATTAACCCTTAGCTATAACTAACAAAAAGTTAAGTTTTAAATGAATAAACATTATTAAAAAAACATAACTTTTGTACTTATGGTAATTTATTGCATGCTATGACTAAGTGAATCATGGGAAATATCCATCAGTTTTAGGATGGCTTCGGAAATGTTTAAGAACTGTTTCTTATGCATTTTTTATTATTTTCTTTAACTCTGTGAAAGAGTTCAGAAATCTTCAGAAACATTTAAGCAATATCATTGGTTTTTAAAATTGTTTTGATAATTTTCTGAAAATCAACATTCAGGACACTGAATAGATCTGAATATGTGCATTGCCTGTTGGCTAAATATGCATTTTGACAGACTGTGTATTAACCAATCAGAATGCAGGTTATTAGCCAATACGAAAAATACCATAATACTCTTAATTTGTTCACCCAAAATTTTGCATACACTGTAAGCATTGTTTTTTGTCTCTTGGGGCTTACAGTGATCCTGACAGAACTGGAAACAATGCTTACGTAAAATTTTAGGTGGATAAACTATAGTATTATTATTTTTTGTATTGGCTAATCGCAAGGTCATATAATGATATATAAGATAACATTGATACTTTCAGACATTGTTATATATCCAGTAATTCTTCTGGGATGTGGAGCAACCCACACTGCATCCAAGCACACTGACCAAATGGCATCTTTCCTGCAATTTCCCATTTATTTGTCTGTTTGTTGTAACACTCCATTGTGTCAAGATAGTTCTCCTCGTTGTCACCTCCCCCAATGATATATACCAAGTTGCCAACAGTTACAATGCCAGCAGCTCTCCTTGGGATGACTGTGTCATCAATAAGGGTCCAATGATCCTCTACTGGGTCGTACATTTCACAGCTAGCCTGTGTTGTAATTATAGTTGAACCTTCCTGGCCACCAACAACCATAGCTTTTCCATTCAGAACAGTTGCAGAAGCCAGATATCTTGTTGTATTCATGGATGCAATATCTGACCATGTGTTAGAGTTAGGATCATATTTTGCTGCACTTTGAAGGATATCATTTCCATAACCACCAAAGACAAATATCTGTCCCTGCAATGCCACAGAACAATGCCCTGTTCGAACACAACTCATTGAAGCTGTTTCTAGCCATTGCCCCGTGCTCGGTGTAAATCTAAACACTTGTTTTGTGGCCAATGACTGTTCGCAGTAGCCACCAATAACATAAATGTCACCATTCAGCGTGACACATGTCATGGCATGGCGGCGAACAGGTAGGCGTGTTATGGGGACCCATGACTTTAACATTGGAATGAAGACATCAACTTTCTGACTGGTTTTACCAATTCTGTTTCCAAACACATAAATGCAATTACCACAAACTGTCACAGCGTGTTCGTCACGAACACATGGCATATCACGAAACTTTTTCCACTTTTTGAGTGCTGGGAGAAAATAATGCGTTTCAGCAGTTTCTCGCAAAGCTCTTCCCTTGTAACCTCCACAACAAACAATCACATCAAGTTCTTGTTGAGAATATTTGCGTGGTGTGAAATGAAAGTCTACATTCCTTTTCTCAGGTATGGCAAACATTGTCATTGCCTCAAGAACTCTCTGCAGGCAGCTAACGTTACTGACAACCAACTCTTCATTCCTTACATGGTTAGCAAGATAATATTTTGACATAAAAGCGACGCGAATGTTTTTGAAGAGCTCTTCAAAATGTATTTTTCTTGCTTCGTAATCGTATTTTACCCACCTCAAAACTGCCTCGTAAATTTCTTCTTCTCTCTCGACAATTGTACAATCGTTAGATATTATCTCGGACACTAGGTTGTGGTCAAGCTTAGCAAAGTCTTCAGTCTTCGACGTCTCAACAAAATGTTGACAAATACATTCGGTCGAGGCGTCTCTGAGCTCCAAACAGTTGTACCTCTGAGCGAACTGCTGAATAGAAAAATAATTTTCTGGGCATAGCGTGTCGCGCAAGAATGTTTGACCCTGCTCTTTTAGACTTGGAATAAGTAAAAAATCCCCGGCAATGACCAGTTCTTTTACATTTTCTTGAGTGATTTCAATATCTCCGGTATAAATGTATGTTAGTAACTCCTCCATCACAGAATCACTCACGCCATCTAAACGAAAGTTACCCGAAAGGTTTTCTTTCATTTTAGTCGTAAACAAAGCACGGAAAAATGGCGAACTTGAAGCCAGAATTAGTCGATGTCCATAGAATTCCCGATTGCTGACTTGAAGCGTCACGTCGCATAAAGTTCCCTCTTTTCGAAGCCGATTAGCTTCTTTCAGTATTCCATCTTTATAACTCTGTTTTATAGTTGGGTCATCTTCTGCCATAATCGAAGAATATTTGGTCACATTCACGTTTGACAGCGGTCCTCGATATTCAAAATTTGTATTTGCATTCTGGTCAAACACATCGAAGCAGACAGAATTTTAATCAGCTCAATTATTTCCCATGGCCAAGTATTGTCTATTGACCTTTGTGTTTACATTCTGGACAAACACATCAAAGCAGAGAGAATTTTAATCAGCCCTAATTATTTCCCATGGCAATGTATTGAACTTTGTTTTGCTCGCCTGTGGTGCAGACAGCGGTTTTATATTTCAGCATAGATTGTTTATATTTGAGGTTTAAACTTGCTACAACGCAAGCTAGGTTTCGCTTGAAAATATTCCACAGTTTTTACTGAAGCGCATCACTGTTTCACAACAGCCAAAAATACTTTTTATTGTTCCACAGGCAGCCCAAGCAGTAAGTAAGGATTTTGGATTATGTTCGGGAACGAGCTTGGTGATACCTTTTTGTATTAGCGGAAACAATGCAAATAAAAATGTAAATAAAGAAATTGATCATGACGAACTGTTATCGATCTGTTTTTTAAAAAGTGTTTAAGAAGTGAATGATGCAATTAAAACTTATGAGTAAGAGATTTTCACTTAAAATTTATTATTTACAAGAAAGATAAATTGTTCTAATTAGCAGCAAAAGGTAATTATATTACAACATATAGCTATAGCTATTCATTGAAGAAGTTAAGATATGTAATCTGAAGGTCATACCTACGCCGTACTCTGTATAAGTTTATTTAGATACACGTGAGTTATTCATTGGTTCAATAGAACTTGTGTATAATAATGGCCAACAACGGCCCACTTTCTCAATGACCTATGGCTATGTTTTTGGAGTATCCTTTTAAGTCATATGAGTGAAAATTCCTCACATATCGATTTTCCCACAAGAAACGTAAATTTTACGTTTCTCTCGAGATGTCCCCCCCCCCCCCTCTCATAGTACGTCAAGAATATTTATCGATATTTTTGTACCCTAAAAATATTGTACAGGGAATGCGCTCTACGACTTTATATAAAATGACCTCGATAAAGTTTCCATCTAAGCCAGTTTTGTTATATATCTTAATAAAGGATTGTTTCCGCTCAAACTTCAGTGAGAATTCAAATTAAAAAACAGTTATCGTATAACTTATGACCGAGTGGAACAAGCAACAAAATGTAGAACACGTACTGTAAAAAAAAGTTACAACAGCTCTCAGCAAAGACCGCGAGCTCAACAGAAACGAATGAGCTTGCGGCTGATTTGCTAATTTTTTTTTGGCTCGCTGTGAAGAATACACTCCATATTGCATGAGTTTCAATCAAGATATCGACGACGACTCCCTTCCAGATCTCTTTTTCCCCATATTTTGCTTTGTAAGCAACTTCCAAATGCTTTCAAATTGGACTGTTGATAAAAAATTAATAAGTATTTTCTTATTTTATTCTAATTTCTATTTATTTTTGTGTTTTTGTTCTTTAATGTTCCAAGGAAGTAGCAGCAATGTGATCATCTGCTTCAATCTTATTTAAATCTCCATCGTCAACACGAAAAAAAATTTGTGTTAATTTTATTTGTTATAAGTAGAGCCGTGCGGTGTATTTTCAGTCTTCTGTTCTTGAGGATAACAATAATGAATAAAAACGCGCGGCGCTAAAAATTGTCATCGCTTTGTACATAATATTTATCGATATCTCTGATAAAAGAAAGTTCTGGAACCTCTTTGCTCTAAGCAAGGTTATTGATTTCCGTTGTAGCAATCAGAACCTTCAGTTTTATAAATTCATCCGTGCTTTCGCTAAGATTGGAAAAACCTGATAATCACAAATCATTCAAAAATTGCCGGAACATAATTAGCTAAAATACCACACGTGGGGTGTGCATTCACTTTTATTTAGAAGTACAGTCTGCTCAGTTTCCGTAACAGAGCTATTGAAAATATTTTAACATAATAGCATAAAGTTCAGAAATAAAAATGTTTTAAAATCCACCGAGAAAGTTTTGAAAAGCATAAAACCAAAGGTATCCTTTGGTAAGTTTTTCGAGTAAAAGTAAGATGCTGTTTCAGGGAGCTGTTGTATCTTAACTGTTGTTCATTAATATACTGTACGCGTGATCAACCACGTGTGCTGGTTTGCCAAAGTCATGTACAGCAAAATATCACGTGACATATTGAATGTTTTTTTGTTGTGCATTCTTAATACCATTTAACGAATGCATGAAGTGGTTGCTACTTTACTATGGGTTTGTATAAAAGTTTGAAGGATGTAACTAATAACCACAGGGTACCCAAGAGGACAGTCGTTTTGAAAACTAAAACAGGGAAGTCATGAAAAGTCACGGAATTTAAAAATGCATTTTCCAGGACTGGATCTTTCAGTGTCCAGAAAATATAATTGGCATTTAAAGTTCAATTAAAGTGCGTTTTTTTGGAGTGGATACTTTGATTTCTTGATATTTCTGAGTCATGGAAATTGGCATTCGGTTATGGAAAAGTTATTGAATTTTACTTGTCATTCTCAGTGTGAACCTCGAATTTACTCTACATCACTTGCCAAAGGCAAGAATTTTATTGCTGTAGCTACATGTAGTCCCTGACTACCTATGTTCGTGGTTTTATCACAGGTAACCCAAGCGAACATCTCGTGTAGATTAGTAGAGAATGTTGATGATGCAAACACTGTTGACTCGGCCGATTTTCGAAACAGATATGAAATATATTCCACCTTTACTTGCTGCCTTGTGTCTTACTGTAGTTCTTGGTAATCATTTTAAAATCTTTCAATATTTTAAAAGTTTTTTTTCCTCCTGTATTAATAAAAGGGAGAAAGCAAGATAACTTTAAAATCCTGGAAGTATTTCTAAAGGTTGTCAGTAGCTACAGCAATGTGATTAAAAAAGGATTTTTAATCATATTTCTTTTAAAAATCGATTGAATTGACAATGTCACGTGTATTCTCATCTAGTTAGTTTTGGTTACCTGTGTATCGAACTGGTTATATTTGGAATGACGTCATTGTGTTTCTTACTTCTCCGCAGTTTTACTTTCACAACCGTAATCCCCTTGAAGTTGGCGCTATTGTTAAAGAAACCTACAGACTTCAAGACGTCACACCTTCCGAAATACACCCGAAGCGCATGCTTGAACCATTTGTACCGTTGACAAAGGGACAATACCCAGTATTCAACAAGTATCCAAAGTTCGTTGTTGACTACCAGGTAAGAGTTATGTACCTATCATTATTATGCCCGTGGAGGGGAGGGATGGGAATACGATAAAAGTGCTTTAGTATGAGCAGAGGATTTTGAAATTTTAGACTCGGCCTGTGGCGATGTTTTAACATTTTAATTTTAACAGATTATATGGTTTCAAGGGAGGGGGGTATTGAACATCTTTTGCATGGGGAGAACACCCTGTATGATAATGTTGAAGTTTTTTATGAAAATGGGTTGCATATTCAGCATAAGTTTAAAAACAATACACATCTTAATTAAAAATTTACTAATATCAATTTCTGTTGATGGTTAAAGACCGAAATTCTTTTTTAAAAAGATAATTGTTGTCGTAATCATATTATTTTTATCTCCGCTGTGTGGCCCAGAAGTATGTATTTAATAAGCATCTTATTGTTTCAGTTGAAGCATTGTCATCCAATAATTGAACTTTTGTGTGCAACTTTGAAAAAGATTATTTTAAAGTGTACATGAAAAATTCTTCTCCTTTTTATTTTAGCTCCAGCAATCATCTGAAGCCTAAGGTCTCCTTTATATTTTAGCTCCAGAAATCATCTGAAGCCTAAGGTCTCCAGAAATCATCTGAAGCCTCTTTTGCTTTAAAACTCGAAACGGCTGACATCAGGAAAAGACTTCGGGAGTCTAAAAGCTTTCTTTTTTAACTTTTAGAATTTTTTTTAGTTTATGTGCTTTCCACAGTTAACATTTCTGTCAGCGAGAGAGACGCCTGATATAAAGTAGAATCACCGGCTCAGAATTAACGCTTGTGAAAGAAATTGATAAAATCGCGATACAAAACTAATTGTGATTCTGAGCCGGTGATTCCATATTATATTGCCAGCTAGTTGGGAGATAATATTGGCGGCACAATTAGTTTATAATATTGATAAACATGTAACGTTTCCTGGTTAGCATAGGTGTTAAGGTCTGTCGTGCGCGCAGGAGGCAAGTTCCATTTCTTTCCGGCGACTCAGGTTCCAAAATATTTGATAAGGTGTTGCCTTTGTTCTTATATCTGCATGCGTTTTCTTGGACAAGGACGTTTTAAAAGTCTTAAACACTCCACGTTTTCTATGTTAATTGCACCATGTGTGTCATGCAATAGGTCTCTGTCCATCTCAAATTGGTTAAAAAGGTGTCCCCTTTTTCCAGCTAGAAGTGACTTGACACCTAAATAAAATCATTATAAACAATTGTTATTGTAATCAATGAAAAGGTATGCGTGTTTTTATACTAACGTGATATACGGTCTAGAAGGTGCGAGGCACCATTTTCTCCTTGATTATTTTAAGACCCTGAGTGGTTGTACTGCGGAAAATCGAACCCAAGCCTCCCGCTCGATAGATTGGCTGATTACCAATTGGGCTATCCAGGAGACTGAATGATCTGGTTTTTCAGCGCGTCAGCCTTTTATTCGGTTTCTGATTGTATTTGGTCCAAAGAAGTGTATTAGTTTTACAGTTAGTGCATCTTAGTAAATAAGGATCCTTTTTTCCTATAATAAACTCTGTATTTTATATCTGGAAAAACACATTTGACTAATATTCTGTTTTACTAATAATCTCTTAAATCTCACCTTATTGTTGTACCTGGTATTCGTATTACTGTGTTGCGAGTGACTGGAGTTCCTATACTTACCCGAAATCTCTCGAAAATGCTTATAGTCCTGGTGTCCCTTGAAAAGCTAAAAAATCCTTTGAAAATGCCGTGATCTCTTCCAAAAACAGAAAAAGCCCCGTTTATGGTCTATTTTGTTCATTTCTTTTTCATATAAAAAGGATTTTTTAGAAACAAGACAGTTCTTCCTTGCAGGTACAAGAAAGAGAAAGGATCCGTCAAGAAGAGTTTGAGTATCTTCGACAAAGGTAGTGACTTATAGTCAATGTTAATGAAGCTGAAACCAATTGTATTATTGCACAACATTTTAGGTAACCTGATAACGAACAGTAACTGTTTTTCTGTTTTTATTCACCAGCATACCAGCTATGTCGGTTCAGATATGTGTCAGTCAGTTGTGGTGGTATTTATTTATTGCAATGCCTTTTGAGTGTTTTTTCAATTTCGGAATTTATTTCTTTTTTCTATAAACGCAGTTTGGAGTAAGTTATAGTCTTAGCTTTAATTGAGTATTGTTTTTTAATAACATGGGTATAATTTTGAATATTTATGCACTGTTTTGATAGAACTATGTGATAATTAACAATTATTTCACCAGCGTTGGATATGAGATAATTAGTAGCCAATAAGGTGCATAGCGCCGAGTTGCCTGTAATAAAGTCACACTCATCAAGCGCGAATGGAGTAATTGTTTTATTAGGAGCTTTATTAAAAAATTTTAAGTTTTAAAATTTTATAGCACCTTTTAATTTTAAGCTAACGCGTACACTTACTATATTTGTTGATTATGGTATATTGGTTCATATTTCATAACGGCTAAGCCAATAAGAAGTCTTGAATTGCATTATCCAATTAAACAGTTTTTAATAAGCTTTGTTATTTGTATATGTTGTTATAATTACTATTCATAACCACGACGACCATTCACGACGAAATTGTTTACACCCCAATACAAATTGTTCGTTATTGTGGTTTAAAGCTGTTACTATTTTTTAATGTTACTGTACGAAGACAAATAGCTCAGGAAATGAAACAACAGGCCGCCCAGCGCCAGCAGGAAGAGGAAGCATTTTACCGTCAGCAGGAACTCATGCTAGATGCAGAGCAACAACGCCGCCACCTCATAGCGGATGAGGAAGCCAAACTGGTGGAGCAACGAACAAGGTAACACAATCTGTTGTTGGTGATTTTGTCTTGTTCTCAACAGGATGATTTAGTAGACGATGTTTCGTGAGATATGTATCTGATCATCTTGCTTAGTTAAATGGCAAATTTGAGGTATATATACAGCACAATTTCGCCATTTCACTTTGCCTCCCCTCCTACTAAATTATCCTGTTCCGTGATAACATTTAAAATCATCATTAATATAAATGCTGAACAGCCAAACCAAATAATATAATCACAATTATAATACAATCTACATCACGGGAGGTTTTTACTTCGTTCAAACGGTATTGTTCTAGATCCCAATGCTTTGAAATGAACATTAATTTTTGATTTTTAGGCAGCGGTCCATGGCTGTTAGCATTAATACTCACTTAAATCATGTATAATAGATTTAAGAAGAAATGTCTGCTACACTATTACCTTTTTAATCCCATTATATTTCCTTCAAAATGGCTACTAACAACTTGCAAAGTACGTTTGATGTTTTTCGTTTAAACAACATCCCACAAGCATTACACTTTCACAACTACTTAATAACCTCTAAAGTTGTTGTGCGTCGAGGTGCTAATTAGGTTGAAACAGCTTCCCATGGCTTCTAACATTCAGGCTCTCTATGTTTACCTTTATGGCAATTTTAAGGGGTTATACCTAGCTACCAAGCTGGTCTTACTTAAAGCCATATACCATGGCAGGCATTACATTTTCACTCTTACTTATTGGATGATCGAAATACTCGAACACAGGCTCGATACGTTCGAGATGGCGTAGCCTGCGAATACAGCCGTCTTTCATCGCATATCGCGAGAGTCATCTGCGATTCACGACCAGAAATTCCATACTGATGACGTCAATCTGTCTTGATTCTGGTCAGGAGCGCTGATTGGCCCGCTGGATAATTTGCAAATTATAATATGCAATTTTATAATTATTCTATCCGTACTAACAAAAAACTTGACAACTTGAGATTGACGTCATCAGTATGGAATTTCTGGTCGTGAATCGCAGACGTCTCTCTTGCGAAATCTGTTGAGCAGTGAAAGGCGGCTGTATTCGCAGGCTAGAGATGGCGTAGATTTAAAAATGTTTTTATTTAGATGTAATGCTAAATAGGATCGGGATTCCATTCTGCTATTGGATATCGTGACTAACAACATTTAGTATTATTCAGGCTGGCAGCCATGAAGCGAGAAGTCCATTTGCGGGAGTTACAACTCCTTGACGCTGTTCGTAGACGATTTATGCACAATCAGCAAACTCAGAAAGAAGCTGAACTGATGAGATTAGATGATGAGATTGAACGAAAGGTGAGCCAGTTTTGTTTTACTGACACAAAGTGTACATATAAAAGAAATAAAATATTTTCTAGATGCCTTCATAACCTCCGTCTCAAATTTTCTCTGATCTGCTCTCGAATTCTCCCAAAAGTTCACCTCAGTTTTCTTAAATAAAGTAATAAAAAAAATAATACTTTATTTAACATCAATTTGGAAGGAAGTGGTTGCCCATTCTTCCTAGCCAGAGGCTAATGTTTAATCGCTCGACGGCTCAGATCTTGCCGTGAAAGTCAATTTTGCTGAGGGAAAAACCGGAGTACCCGGAGAAAAACCCTCGGAGTCAGATTGAGATCGATAAGTCTCAGCCCACATGCCGAGCCCAAGAATTGATCCCGGATCGTAGAGGTGGGAGGCATGACTGATGACCACTATGCCAACCTGACTAATTAAATAATCTCTAATTGTCATCATTAATGCTTTTGATTTGTAGGCTTTGTTGCGGGAGCAAGAAACTCGCGCTGCCATTGAAGATGCCGAGATTAAAGGGTTGGAGCTGCAAGCACAGAAGGAGATGCTGCAGCAGGTTAGAAAGAAAAATGAAAATAATGTTGCTGTTAATGATGATGGTGATGTTAATGGAAGTGAAATTCATGTATTGAACATATATAAATTACAAACATGGGATCAATTAATAATGTTTCCCTTTTTGAACAATTTTTCGTCTAAACAGCTAAGCCGTGCCCTGTCCGTGGATTATTTAGTTTTTTGTATGTGTAACAAAATTTTTAAGCTCAAATTTACGTTCGAACTCTTCTCTAAAAGGTAGGCAACTAATTCAACCCTTGGTTAGCACCTGTCGGCTTTTGACTGGGGCCAGGTAATCTGTCGGTGATTTTTTATCTTCCTCGCTTTCTTTTCTCTTTGGGGTTTATTTATTCAAACTCTTTTTCGTTTTTTATATGCTCTAAAGTAAAATTTAAAACCCCATACATGTAAGTGAATGCACGATTTTTGAAAATCACCGTGCAACCATTGCTTTTCGCTATAGGACATGCTTCGTGACCAGCTACAATCGTCAATCAGACAACACAGTGAGCACGAAAATCACCGACAGCAACAGGATCTGGAAGATGGGTTGTTTAGAAGAACACTTAACACCATGCAGTCTGTGGACCTTGATTCCCAACGGGTAAATACTTCTCCCAGTATTGTCAGGCATCAATATACTTTTAATGACTGCTCACGAGAGAAACAAAACAGACGTACTTGTTGTAACGGAGGCCAACCGGAACTAAACAATCAGCATATGTCGGCTATGCGGTTCTGGTGATCTTCAAGGAGGCCTATAAGGTGCTTCTTGCCTCCGTGTTGGTCTGTCGAACTGCGAAGTTTTTTCATCAAAATTATGCATCTTCAAACACCAAACAAACTAACAATAAATCTTTTTAAAAAGTAAATTAACTAACGAAACTTTAACAGTGACTTTTTCTCCAGGTTCTTGATGTAGATGTAGTTAGTTTTACGATTATTTTGTTTAAGACTGAGTCAAAGTATGTTTTCGCGCCTTTCTACCCTGCGTCCGTCCGTCGTGGTAGCGCGCGCTCTTCTCGATCCAGACTACACTCATGACATTTGACCTCGGTCGTGAAGAAATATTCCGGTGCTTTTAAAACCTCTCTAAGTGTTAAATAAAACAGACTGAAGTTATTAAAATAAATCAAATCGACCCTTGCTCACCATAGAGTCTCCAGTCGCTCAGTTGGTAAAGTATCCGACTAGAACACGGAGGGTCGTGGGTCCAAATCTCATCTGGGGCTTGGATTTTTTTCCGATTTTCGTCTTCTCATTAAAATTATTGTTTCAGGTTAATATACTCACCTTGGAGGTTGTTTGGCCGCATCTTGATATGCATTAATGTGACAGCGCGATGCTGTTAGTGAGTTCATGTTTTTGAATCTTTACTTGGCTGTGTGGCCGCGCGATGCGGTGCCATTCTAGACCCAAAATATCGACCCTTGTTCACCATTGAGTCTTCAGTACCTAAGTGGTTCGAGCATCCGAATAGAACACAGATTGTCGTAGATTGAAATCGTTTATGGAGCTCAGATGTTTTCCGAGTTCTTGTCTTTAATGTCATGTAGATATTGTTTTGTGTGTATACTCACGTAAAACAAATTTATTACTAGAATGAGAAAGGAAATATAAACGTACAACAACCTTTATAGTGTTTTGAGTGTTTTTTTATGATTTTTTACCATGAGTTTTCCAATTTCATCTTTTGTAAGATGAGCTTGTTTTAGACAATTCCTGGTTGAAATGTTCTGATCATCACCGCTCCATTGCCGCCAATCATACCCACATTTCCACCAGTTAACGCAAGTATCTGCAGCACTTCTTGATTTCTTTTTAGCTTATTTTAAGGCAGCGCTTGATTTTAATTTGTAGGTAGCACAAGAGGAACTTGCGAAAGCGCAGCAAAAGTTGGCCGAAGTCCGAATGCAGCAGGATGTTGGTTTGAAAACACATTGTGAAGACTTGACGCGGGAATTGAATCAAGTGAAGGTAAAATAATTCAAAGAATTTGATTTTTTATTAAAAGGCCATAAAGTTATAACATCTGAGTCAGCAATTTTAGCTGCCCTCATATATATTAACTCAAGAACCTCTTAATTGCCCGCATATATATTTGTTCAAAAAACCTTCAAATTAATTTGTACGATTGTGTTTAAAAAATCAAAGTATGTGAACCCGTAATAAATCATATGCCTAGCAAATTATAAAAAAAACACAGTGATTCAAAGGAAAAACATGACAGGCACAACCTGAAAATCCATGCATCGGACATTTCATGTCTCCATTGTGGTCATAAAAGCTTTTGCATTTTGATTAGCTCATTAGGTTTGAGCTTGTTCTTGGACTGTTTTCAACTAATCAGAATCAAGTAATTTTTTCATGTGTATGATTTCTATTGGTAATAAGGCTGCAGAGTCTAATTCAGTATTCGTACGAGTGATCAACTATCCCCAGATGATCGCGAAGAAGGAATGTGGGTTTGTTAATTAACAAGTATATGATTACAGAATGAAGTAAGAACATGAATTCCTGATACCAATTAATGATAATCATTACAATTTCTCATGTACGGTAAGTACAATGTCCGAAAACTGAAATAAACAAGGAAAAAGTTTTAAAATGGCTTTTAACAACCTTTGAAAAAGCCCCTGTTTTGAAGGGAAGTTGTATATCTCAAAGAGACGCGCATTAATTCAGGTTTCCTATGATTTGTCTGTATGTTCTATTGATGGCATTCTATATATCTAAATAAATGGCAGCCATTGAAGTGAAAGATCTATTACTTCCAACTCGGGGGCATCTCAGTCAGGCGCATTGAGAATATACGTTTGGTAAATCTGTTATGAAAATTGTAAGTGAAAGGACAAATCGTTTCTCCTCCTTTCTAACAAGACTTTATTTGAATGATATTGAAGCGTCACGTGTGTGGAAAGAGTAAATTCTTGAATATCTTTAAAGGCCGCAAACCACAGTTTGTGTTTACCTGTTTAAAAAACGTGGAATGAAGTGGCGTTTGTGATTTTAGGTGGCAAAGCACACTTTGGAAAACAAAGAGAGAGAACAGGAAATCAACTCATTGGTTAGACAACTGGAAAACAAAGAGGTAAACGACAACAGAGTTTTTAAATAGGTTAAAATGTATCGTACAATGCGTCATTTAGACAAATTTTAAAATTGTAATTGTTTTAATCTTCACCGTATAAAGTGAGAGTGCGTGGCGACATGTTTGCACTTACAATTAGGACGGAAATAATTGGGCTTTGGTATTTTAGTTTATTTCAAGCCTTTAATGGTGTATACGTAATTGCTATTTTGAATGTTATAGGATAAAAACCTTTCATGAAAAACGTCTTAAAATCTTCCAACCAAGCTTCACTGACTTTTGCAAATGGAAGGCGTCATTATACGGTTGAAAAAGTTAATTATTGATTTAAAGCAAGCTAATTAATGAAAGCTTCACAAGTTTACTTATTCCATTCTATTTAAATATTTTTTGGATTCATTTATCCTCTACTTTTTAGAATGACAGAGCTACTGTAGAACTGGCTCGACTGAGGGAACAAACAACGCTGGAGTCTGAAGCGGAGAGAAGACGAATGCTACTTTTACACTCTGGTCTCCATGGCAACACCTCACAGTCAGACTCCAGAACTGGTGACGAGATGTTCGGTAAAAACTTAGTTTATTCGGGTGAAGAGCTATTCTGTGGATATACTGTAATTATTATTATTTAAGATTTCCTTATAGTTCTTTAGGTTTAGTAACTAAATGGGAAATATTTATTCGGAATGTTTACAGGGAAACTTCAAACTCGATCCTCGGCATTATCAAGCTCGTTTGCGTATTTGTGGACAAAAATAACTTCTTTTGTTGTAGCGCAAATTTTTTAAAAATTAATGTTAAAAGTGACATGTTACAGGTATCAGGTGTACCAAAGTATAAAATGTGAATCCCAGAATGGCAGCCATCTAGCCATAAGTTACGAATTGAAATGTTTAACCAAAACTTTTAGGTGTCTAAAAAGAAAAGTTCGTTGATATATAGGCAAACATTTTCTCTGTAAGATCCCAATTCCTTTCTTTTGGCATCCCTTTGATAGATGTTTACCTGTTCTAAAACGGGTTCATCCCCCTTTCGAACGATAATGTAATTATAATTTTTGTTTCGTGTTCCACACCAAGATTGAAAAAGAATTTCTTTAAAGTAATTATGTTTAAATAGCACTTTTCAATATTAGATCTGTATTTAGAATAACCAGACTTGCTAGCATGTTCTCAACCTGCTCTCGTTATCCACAGAACGTTTGAGAGATATTCACTGTTCTGGGTCGGGCGTCATCAAACAAAGACCTCTTGGGACTTTTCAAGACAGCAACCTTACTTCAAGTACAACAACAGATTACTCCACCCCACCTCCTCACAAACCAGAAGGTAGTGGTCGTAATTGAAAGTTATCGATTTTAGAACAGATATCAAATGGCACAAAAAAATAGTCGTGGTATTCACCTGGAAAACTGGAATTTTGAAAAGTCTTACAAACAAACCAACACTTGTTAAGGCATCTAACTCATTGTAGTATTTGTATTTTATGTAAACTACATAAAATACTCACATTTTACTTCGGCTGGAAAGCTGAAGAAACGATTAATTGTTTTCGTTGTCTAGTTACTTGGGGTGTCAGGGTGGCGCAAGAGTTTGCATTCGCACCTCTCACCGCTATGGCCTGGGCTCGAGACCAGCTAGGGGAATACGTAGGGTGAATTATTGGTCGAACTCAACCTGACTCCGCGGGTTATTTTATATTCATGCTTTACAGTGCACAAGCATTCCTTTGACATTGTGGTGCCGTAAAAAGTTCATCGACATTTACCTAAAACATTTGATGAAAAAATGTCTTCTCTCTTTCAGAGCCGTCGTTTGAACGCCAAAGGAAGACATTCGAGGAACGGGAGTTAGAGTTGATGAACGAAGTCAGGGAGTTGCGCCAACGGCTGGCCGCTAGACACAGAAACAACGCTCCGCTTCACTATAGCAATGGCTCATAACAAGGGCAACACTTGTTCTTCAAATGACCACACATGCACCCGGGCCAATTTGACAGGCTTTTTCATCAACGCACACTGAAAGGTTAAACTATTCAGAACTCCCAAGATGCTCGCACGATTTAAAAACCGTCAAAAATAAACTAGTAAATTCATCTGAAAGGTTCGAAAACGATAATTTTCCATGGGTCTACGAAACATTTTTTATAGTTGTGTGAGCTTTGCTTTACCATACTGTAAGCTTTTTCCGCGCTTTTCCAGGCAAAAAATCAGTGTAGATATTGATGTAAAATTTCTACAAGTATCAAAGTTATATACATAAGTAAGGGACTGTTTACATGAACCGAAATCACGTTCGTTCTTGGACGAGTTTCTTGGTCCCCTTGTGTTTATCAGGGTTTTTTTTATTGAAGTTGAAAGCGTGTCAGTTCTCGTACATGGTGTTTTCAGAACGAATAAAAAATATCATGTTAGTAGAACGCTTTATTTCGAAAAACAAAATACTTGCCGAACAGTAAAGAACATCCCGGCAAGTACATAAAACATGTAGTCAGTTGCACCGAGTAAAGCAAACGCTCAAAATCTCAGCTTTAAGGTTTTCTATAGACAGCAAAACACCCAGTGCGCTTTGTTTTGACGCAATCCAGAGCCTTGATTGACCTATGGTTGTTTTTATTTATCGATCCATTTCGGCTGAAAATATTCTTTTTTATTACATTGATATGAGTATTTTATCGAAAAATTCGCTACTCGTAGATTTCATATGAAACTACATCCGGTGCACGAGTGACATATTTTCCATAACTTCACTAGTGAAGATATCATTGACGTCATTGACTGCATGTTTTATCAAAGAACTTTTCAGGTAATTGATTCGTTTATGGCTAGCTTTGCCATTGGAAATTACAATCTACTTTTCAAACAAGAAAAATCAGAGGCTCAACATTCTTCTTAAAATTTGGCCAATTTCAGCTTCGATATTCTTATAATGTATATTCGTATATAAAAAAAGAGTTCTGGTGACATCGCAGCCAAATTCTTTGGTATTTGCGCCCGCGATGCGCTAAGTGGCCGGCATTTCTTTAGCGATAGCGGAAAACGTAATTCCAGTACGACCAAACTGACACTGGAGTTCCCCGAACGCTGAGTCGTTCCCCGAACGTTGAGTCGTTCTCCGAACGTTGAGTCGTTCTCCGAACGCTGAGTCGTTCCCCGAGCTTTGAGTCGTCGGTTCTCAGAACGCTGAGTTTTTCTCCGAACGCTGAGTCGTTCCCCGAACGCTAAGTTGTTCTCCCAACGTGCACGGTCCAATTTAACATGTGAATGCTCTGCTAGCTTCGTTTTGAAAAAGTCATTAAAGAACAAAACTCATTCTGCTATATCGTTGAACCGAGCATTGGCAGTGGAACACTCGACATTACTGTTCGAATTTCTCATCATTTTTCACTACCCAAAAAATTCCGGATTTTTATAACATAAAAAAATTGACCTTTAGTCATTATTTATTGGAAACACGTTTTGTAAATGTATTTGTTTTTATTAGTCAATAATGATCAAACGTCCATAACACTTGATAACACATTTTCTTGTTCCACAATTCACCATTTACTTGAATTATAGCTCCAGACAGATGTTTCAACATTATGGAAGTATACAACCCGACGGAGAGGTTCTGTCAAAATGAAATTTTAGGAAGAATCTATTAACTTTAACTCAAAAAAAATATATGTTACTGTTTTAAACTTGTTCGTATACTTAACATTGGGGGAACCTGACAATTCTACAAAGGGATAAATTTAGTATAGAGCAGAAATGGCCACTACGAAAAATACCATACAGGGCTCGACTTTAGAAAAACATATTGGGGCCAGCTGGCTTCTAAATTTTCAAATTTGGTTGCTAGCACCTATTATAACTTGAAATTGTGGCGTCCAGACT
>JAOBRB020194904.1:0-7500 GCA_027575285.2 Zoanthus pulchellus
GTATATTGCATAAAGCTATAATAAAGTTTTCATTATTATTATTATTATTATTATTATTATTATTATTATTATTATTACCGCACTTATGCTTTCTTTTCCACAGTTGCAGTGTTTAATTTAGAATGTGACAAATTGCGCTCAATTTTCAGTCGTCTAGACTATCCTAGGGTTCTTATCGATTCCACCATTAGTAATTTTCTTCGTAATGTATCTGAATCGCAGGTTGCACATAAGAAAACTGAAAGTAATTGTAAGATCAGAATTAGTCTTCCTTTAAGGATCAAGTAGCTGACAATGCCGTTCGTAAACAGTTTCGTGACCTTAGCCATACGATTGGGATTACATTGCAACCATTTCTTGTAAGTAGGAAATTGGAGCAAGATCCTTGGCCCACAAAAATTAGGCCGTCGATTGTGAATCCGCTATGCATTGTATACCATTTTTTATGTGATATGTGCGATACAGATTATGTCGGCTATACAGCCAGTCATCTTTTTCAACGCGTTGCTGTACACAAAGCAATTGGGAAACATTTTCTTGAAGCTCACGAGAGTAACCAGTTAGTGAAGGAGAGCCATTTTAACATTTTGAGAAAGTGTGAGCGTAAATTTGACGGCTTAGTAATCGAAATGTTTTACATTAAAAAGATCATTCAAGCCAAGTTTGAATACCGAGACGGATTCCATACGTGCAAAACGTTTCCTTGTTCCTGTTTTTTTTTAATTAGCAATTATTGTTCTTGATAGTACCTTAAGGATCGCAATTTTGTTAATTTTGTTAACTTTTTGACTTGATAATGATTGTTATGAGAACATCGAAACGTCGTCACCTTTTTTTATAATATTTTTATAATGACTTTACAATGTTTTTACAGAATAATTTATCGCAATTTTTAATAGTAAAATCTTATTCAAATGCATTTGTAAACAGATCAAAAAACTTCTTCGTTTTCCTTGATCAAATAAAGCAATCGAAATTCATTTAATTCAACATTCAGGGTATTCTAATCCATTTTCTTTATATTATCTCACATTCACGATAAATTGAGCCTGTCATCCATCCATATTGCTGACCATTTTTTTAATATCTCTAGATAGGTATTAACTAGCGATAAACTAGTGTGAGCTGCGTCGGCGTTTTTAAAGAAACAATTTAGTAATATATATGTAAATTATACACCGTATAATAGAAAGAATACTTACCCTCGTTTCAGACGTCCTTTTACTCCGACGAAGGACTAACGTCCGAAACGTCAGCAAGTATTCTTTCTTTTATACGGTGTATAGTTTACATATTTATTACTAAGGTACTGAGAAGACCGATCGTGGTTGTATTTTACTTCTATTTTGATCTATATGCCTTCCTAAGTTTATTCCTTGGAGAATTCAAATCAAGGATCGCACCGTGTTCCAGATACTCTCTACCAAGAATTGCTTCCCAGGTTCCAAAAAACAAACCATTATCATTGAATGCTAAATCCCTTCGAGCCTAGTGGCCCATGGAGCCGGCGCTTATCTCCGGTTTCTGTAGTGTTAAGCGGATGATAAACAAATAATAATAATAATAATAATAATAATAATAATAATAATAATAATAATAATAATAATAATAATAATAATAATGACAAGAATACTTTAGTTAACATCAATTGTGAAGGAAGTGGTTGCCCAGCCTTCCTAGCCAGAGGCTAATATTTAATCCCTCGACCTCGATGGCTCAGATGTTGGCGTAAAAGTCTAATTTGCTGATGGAGGAAAACCGGAGTACCCGGAGAAAATCCCTCGGAGTCAGATTGAGATCAACAAACATCAGCCCAAATCTGAGTCAATATGCAATTAAGCAAGCCATCCCAAATGAGCGCTTTGATTTATCGCATTTTACTTATGCCTGTCAGCTTTGATCTTAACTTTTTCTAAAAACATTGCCAAAATTTAATTGTAAAAGGATAAAAATCATTACAAAATGGAAAATTAATCAACGTAGAAGTGTAATATATCTATTTAAGTCTCTACACCTCTAGTAGCTGTACGAGATAGACTGAACTTTCTCAACAACCACTTTATTCTTCAAGAATTCTCAGTACATTACAATGGAAAAAATATATATTTCTAAATCGTTTGAAATATTTTCCACCCATGGTGTTTTTAAATACAACTTAAACAATTATTGATAACAATTTGCCAAAAAATAACATAAGGTTTTAATGTTACCTGAATCAGAGAGACAAGTAAATTTCACAGAATTACAGCGTTCCACTGCTGGGCATTTTATCGGTTTAGGAATGACATATCCTTGCTCAAAATCTGCTTTTTCTACGAATGTATGCTTGCAACCACAACAAAGGTACTCCTTTTCATACTCCAACATCTTAACCAAACTGACTCTAATTACCGTTCCTGAAAGTAAAATCGAAATTACTGGTCAAAACATCTGCTGCACGGATAGCACTAGATACCAAGGACCTACGGTAGGTCTGCCCAAGGTCAAATCTATTATTGTACAATGTAGACTACGACGAGACATTTTGAAAGCGCCTTCCGCGATGCGTGAATTCTACTTTTACTCGACTCCTTTTCAAAATCAATTCATTTTAAGAATTAAAATTGTTTAGCGTCTTTCGAAAAAATAAAAATTATGGATTTTTATCGCTGTTTAAATTCAAGCGTTCTATATATAGAGACTTGAATACTTGTTAGTTGGAAGCAAAGAATTCGAATACTGTAACCAAAAAATGGAATAGGTGTAGTCAGGAGATGTCATAGTTTCTAAAAGAAAGGTTTGCCAATGACTCAACAAAAAAAAACAAAGGTCATGATCAAAGTAGCTTAAAAACCACAACCATCAACAGCCTTTTTCCGCGTCCCAAAGAGCTAGACGATTCTGACCGCCAGAAATCAGGTACAGTGTACAAAATCAATTGCACAGAGTGTAATTTTGTGTACTATGGCCAAACAAACACCCGAATTGCGGAGCAAAAAAGAGCAGTGGCAAGTTTTGACCAAAATTCCAAAGTTGCAAACCATATCCATCTCTTCAACCACAACATAGATTTGATTTAAGTCGAATTACCACGAGTGACTTTTCCTCGAAGCCTAATTTTCAACTTTGGACCAGGACGCTGGAAACCACCATATTGTACTTCCGGAAGCCTTCAAAGGTATAGCGCGAGCAGACCGGGAAGGACTCAGACAACACATGACCAAGTTTGCCGATCACTTCGTCCATTCAACTGACTGTGACTCCTCAGTTAATGTTTTGTGGTTAAATTTTAAAGAGAAACTCAGCTCCAGAAATTTATACCTCACAAATTAACAAGAGCAAGAAACGGTCTTCCTTACAAAACCCCCTCATGAGGCGTCTTACGAAGAAAAGAGATGAGCTTCATACACGGAAAGACCCTCGCTACAAAACAATGAAGCATACGATACAAAAAAGCTTCTTTTTGCATACTGGCAGTACGTGCATGGAAGATATCATTACTCCTACGAGTGATAATGATTCTCTCGGGGCTAATAAACGTTTTGGGGGTTTGCTCAAGCACTTACAACTGACAGTAAAGGCATCAGGGTAATTTAATATCTAACGCAGATGGTTAGGCAACTATTTTGAGCAGCTACTTCCAGTCTGTGTTTACAAGTCATAAACTCCTAGACCTAAAACGACTTTGACAAAAACAGAAATCTCGAATATCCCCCAAACCGAGTTCCATCCATGCCACCTATTTCAATTACCACTACTGGCATTGTTAAACTACTAAAAACCTCAAGACTCACAAGGCAGCTGGGACAGATGGTATATCCCCCATGGTTTTCAGGGAGCTCCCATCATTACAAGTACCAGTTCTGCAAATTATCTTCAATAAGTCCTTATCAACTCATCAAGTGCCTGAAGATTGGAGAAAGGCCCTTGTGACACCCATCTTCAAGAAAGGGGACAAGAACTGCGTCGCAAATTACAGGTCTATACCCTTAACGTGAATCTGCAGCAAGCTTCTTGAACACATTCATCATTAAGAACATCGTAACACATCTAGAACATCATAATCTTGTTTCCTTCGTAGCACGGCTTTCGCGAACTCAGATCATGCGAATCTCACATAACAGAGTTTATAAACGACATCTTGGGTGACTCTGGTGCTAAACAAGCTGACGTCATCATAATGGACTTCTCAAAGGCCTTAGATTAGGTTCCACACAATAGACTTCTCTTCAAGTTGGAGAGCTATGGCATCAGGGATGACATTCTTTTGTGGATCAAGGCCTTCCTCGAAAATCGACAAAAGTGGGTAGTAGTCGACATCACTCCAGTCTTATCCTGTGTCCCTCAGGGCTTCGTGATAGGACCAGCACTCTTCCTTGTATATATTAATGACCTCCCTGAGGACATAAGGTCAAAGGTCCGGCTTATTGCTGATGATACCATCCTTTATATGACTATCACAAGTGAGGAAAATTGTACACACCTCCAAGAGGATCTGGGAGGCAACTTGGAAGATGGAGTTCAATGACACAGAATACGAAGTGCATCGGATTTCAAGGTCAAAAAGTCTAAATCCAGCATATCTATTATCTCCATGGCGTGTCGCTTAAGGAAGTAAAACAAAGAATCTTGATATACATATCTCACATGACCTCAAGTGGAACCGACACATCTATGAGATCACAGCTAAGGCAAACCGGACACTTGGCTTTCGTACAAGGATCTTACGGATGAACTCACCACCCCTTAAAGCGAAAGCTCATAAAGGCCTTGTCTGCCCAAAAGTTGAGTGCTGTTCAAGTGTCTGGGATCCGCGCCCACAAGTTAAGAACAACGGTGCATATAAATTTGAAATGGTACAACGCTGCGCAGCTCAATGGTGTCTGCAAAGGTACAGAAGAACAGACAGTGTCACGACCATGCTTGAAGAAATGGGTTAGCGAACCCTGGAGCCACGCCGGGTAGACAGCCGCCTTACGGCCCTGTATAAGATCACACGGGGGCTTCCTTCGTGGACACTCATGAACTTCTGCGCCCAGTAACACGCAAGACACGTCACACTCATAACGAAAGCTTTATTCCTCTCACTAGCACAACTTCCGAGCGCCTATCATTCTTCTCTAGAACTATAATACAATGGAACAATCTGCCTGCCTTTATATTTAATGAAAATTGTAATCTGGAAACTTTCAAAATTAAAACCAGTCAAATTTACCATCTTTCTTTAAACTAGCTAATCTGTAGATGACCCCCCAAACATCAATCCTCATCCGTAAATAAATCAATCAATCAATCAATCAATCAATCAATCAATCTAAAAATGCAGTGGCTCACCTAAAGTTGCTCCGATTCGCAGGCTCGCTTATTAGTTGATTAAGTAATTTTGCAAGAGAACAGTTGAAAATACAAAGAAACTTTAAAAAGCAATTGTAGAAAGATCAAACAATTATAAAAATATAATGAAAAGTATCAGTATCAGCTAATTAGAAAATTGGAGAATCACTAAGGACGGCAATCTATGCAATGTAGCAATCAATATATTTTTACTGCTTTTACAATTTAAGCTTCATTTCGGTTCTTTGGAAAAGCGCAGCCACTAAGCCGGGTTCGAAATCCGTTAATAACTTATAAAATTGTTCATCAGCGTATTCATTAATGCATTTTATAATCTTAAATCAGTAAGATATGCAGACCCTTTTACTGCCATTTTCAGTTCCTCTGATTGTTCGTTTTTATAGGTAAAATAAGTTCTGCAGTCATTTTGACAGATGAATACAATGGATGGCGTGACACACGGTGGTTAATGCAATACAATGGCAATGAGTTACTTAATGTTTGGCTAGTTCCGGTTTAGACAACAATGGCATAACGTTAAAACGAAATTTAGGGATTATTACATTCAGGACCAAATGTTATTACATTCATGACCAAATGTTATTACATTTAGGACCAAATGTTATTACATTCAGGACCAAATGTTATTACATTCAGGACCAAATGTTATTACATTCAGGACCAAATGTTATTACATTCAGGACCAAATGTTATTACATTTAGGACCAGAATTTATTACAATCATTTAGAGCTTTTCTAAATTAAAAATATATCTTCTCTGCAATACAGATACCAATATATTAAAAAAATGAAATACGTATTTATTCGTTTTATTTCATTTTTTATTATCTCATAGTGCCATAAATATTGTTTAATAACACATCTATATAATTTTCATATTTTAACATGAAAAATTTTAAAAATACATTTTTTATAACATTTGTGTTTTTATCGTTTTGCAGTTTTATCTCCGCCTTGATCATTGTCCAGCTTTAATGTAACTATATATTATAACCACATTATCAAATTTCTTTTTAATAATTTGTTTTTCCTTTTGTCTCACGACAAGTCACTTAGAAATGGTTCGCGATGTTTCGACAGTTTACTGCTAGTTTTCTTCAGGCGATTTGATCAACGGTTCTGCTACAACATTATGTGTGGCAGTGGTTTGTTGTAATTGGCTAATTTTGATTCGGCTATTGTTTTCATGCTACACCTTTTCCTCAGACGTCCGCTTGCTTATCGTGCATAGCTGACCTTGGTTATTTATTTTAATAGCAACACAACCTACTCTTCATTCATAAAGATTAATGGCTGGGGTCAACGGTTAAAAAAAAATAATTTTCAGGACTGTGAGTGATTTGTGACACGAAATGTTTGAGTAAATTCAGGTCATCAGTATTAAAAAAAGACTTAGGTACACTGTTCCACTTCAATTCTACTGTTGCTATCTCTGTAGTGATGGAGTCTTGGTTTTGGTTACTTTTTGCAGGAAAGAGGGTAGAGAGAAACCGTTGGTGACGAGAACTGTAGAAAGCTGTTCTTCTCATAAGCTGTTAGGCATCATTTTGTGATGATACGTTTGGCTCGATCGTGTAAACACTTAACAATACCGCATTTTACTGACTGCGGGAAGTGCGAATCCTACACGAGTTTATCAATCTGAGGAAGTTGTCCTTCAGTAGCATAGTAAATAAAACTTTAAAAGTTGGCTCGAATGAGGCCTTTACTACTATAAAATTTATTTTAAAAACACTAAGCTTTCGCCGTCTGATGAAGCCTTCATACACGAGGTACTGATCGGTATGTGTGGGCTTCGTGTGTACGGTTGTGTGCAGCTTACCGTCTGGTTCCCTTGTTACGAGTAAGTCAAGTATGACGATTTTGTTGTCGTTCTCGGTCTCCATGGTGAAGTGAATAGATGGGTGTTGCTGGATGAGGTGGCTCAGGAAATTATCCACGCTGTTTTTCATGGTAATGGTTAATGTGCCGTCAACATAGCGCTTCCATATCCTCGGTGGCTCTGCGGAGGTTGCTAGTGCTTCTTCTTCAAAAGCATCGACGAAGGACTAACGTCCGTAACGTCAGTACGTATTCTTTCTTTTATACGGTGTATAATTTACATATATATTATTAAATTGTTTCTTTACAAACACCGACGCAGCTTAAACTAGTTTATACAGCTAG
>JAOBRB020195015.1:0-12304 GCA_027575285.2 Zoanthus pulchellus
ACAAACTGTTTAAAACTGTCATCTCGTTCATAGCTTCGTATTTATAAATCGAAATAAAGTTGTTTTAGATTATTGTAACATTTTGATGTCTTTGAGTCATTTAGTATACAATTGGCACAAGTTTGCTGGGGCCTATAGGAAACTTTTTTCGAATTCATACAATATTTTCATAGGTAATTTTGTGGGTCCTTGTGAACTTTAAATTAATTTCCCATTGGTCTACAAGAGTGTCCATACTTTCCCGTCAACATTTTAGTTATTTAATAATGATCCTTCATGTTTCTTTGTGTTGCTGCCTCCTTTGGTTTTAAAGCTTGTGGAACTTTATTATTGAACTACGGCTGCGGAGAAAGTGTCCCAAAAGTGCAATGCGAGACCTTTCGAGTTATATTTGCTGGCCGCAGCATCCTTATCGCAAACACTTTTTCAGATTTTGCCTTGTTGTGCAGATGTTCGTTTTCCGGTTAACCTTGGCGTGTTCTTCGGATACTGTTCGGAGCCAGTCATAGCTCGACATTTTCTTTTTTGGGGAGGGGTGCGTGGTGGGGGGGGACTAGGCTTCCTGATTGTAAAATAACATACATTTTACCATGGGAAAAAAGTTTTTTAAGCACGAAGAAGTGTGATTTTATTAAATTTCATCGCTTTCGCTAAATAAGTTTTTACTAAGAAAAGTGAATCTAAATTTTGCAAATGAGTCCAGAAGAAAGCTGTGGCAAAGTTGTGGAATGCCAAAACACTTGACAAAGTCCTGTTGCAAATCAAATGCCATGTATCGATCTGCGAGTTATAAACCCCAAATTTCTGACAGTTTCTGGTATACGAGCCGAATATTGCAAATCCAGTCGTCAATCGGGGCAAAAAACTTCCGCCCATCCGAAACGAGTACTCTCTTATCTCGTACGAGTGGATTTACGCAAGCACTTGTCCTACGGGACGAGTAGAGTTTGCTGGGTAATCTGCTTGACCCGTGGAAAATCGGTAGCAAAAGAAAACCTGACTACATCAAAGAGGATCGAGGAACATCCTAACAATGCGAAAGTGAAAAAATATGAAAGAAGTCGAATATTACCGGGACTTATATGTCTCATTTTAGATCCCAGGCAGTTTTAATGCTCTCACGGTGATTTTGAAATAACAGTTTAACACTCTTAAGTTCTTTAAAAACCACAATTGATATCAATCCCCAATTAAATCAAGTTTTACCAAACTATACGATAATATCACGACTTCCAAAATGTAAAGCAAGAGTGATCAATAAAAATAGAAAACAATACACTCGAGAAGTGTTCACCTACCTATGTCAAGTTTTGTCACGCTTTGTCTGGACAACAAAAATGGAAAACTTTTAAAAGCAAAAACCATTCAAACTTTTCTCCACGGTTTGGCCTTTAGGACTGGGCTTACCACATGTAGCCCAGTAGTAAGAACAATTAAAATAAGTAACTTGGAGCTAAGATTATGGGTCAGTACGTCATGTAAGCTTCCCGTGAAATGCTCTAGAGGTGCTACTTATATTTTATGCTTCTACTACTTGAGGTGCAAAATATAGTGTCCCTAAACTTCGGACAGTTTAGGTACTTGGTATATGCAAAATATAGTGTCCCGAAAACTTGGACAGTTCAGGTACTTGGTATATGCAAATTATAGTGTCCCGAAAGTTCGGACATTTTAGGTACTTGGTATATGCAAAATGTAGTCATCCGAAAATTTTGACGGTTCAGGTACTTGGTATATGCAAAATTTAGTTTTTATGCGTTATGCTAACTGCATGCTAGGTATGGGTTTTTATTGAAGTTTTTTAAACTTTAAAGTGTTTTTAATTATAAACTGAAGAAAGTTTTCGCCAGAATTCGTTTCTTGTTGTTTTATTACGTGTTGTAGATGCTAATTGTCCGCTTTCTGCGAGGCCAAAATACCACGTGACTTCAGCGTGTGACGTCACATTGTTTCCAACTTTCCTTGAAAAAAACAAAAACACAGCGATGGAGAATGAAACAAAGAAACGTAGTGAAACATATTGCGTGGCCGGACCACCGAATATGAAATAGATATCTGAACAGACGTAACTACAATGCTGTTAAAAAAAAATAGCAAAACAGCCACTGCACTGTTCATCAGCAGGATGCCCAAATTGTGTGCAACTCTACAATTGGTTTCGGCTCCATTAAATCCTGTACCAATTGAAGAACAATTTAGGTGGAGCCACCCACTAAGTGAGCACAGTAATTGAACAACACCAGTAAAGCAAGGAAAACCAATAGATAATCCGTTAAAACCAGTTCTCGCGGCCTACGCCACACAACAACGATAACATCAAAAACAACAAGTTTGCATGTGAAAAACAAATGAATAACAAACAGAGAACGCGCGTGCATGACTCACAGATACACATCTAAATATAGAATATAAAAGGATACGATCGACTAAAAATTAAAATTCAAACGACTATGTACGCGCTAAAAGATACAGATAATTTGATAACATAAACATAATAGTATGTTTACGTATAAATAAAAACAAAATTAAATTAAATAAAAACAAAAACCCAAACGAACTATATATGTATGCGTTAAGACACAGATAGTTTGATAACATAAACATAATAGTATGTCTGCGTATAAATTCCCATAAGCAATAACTTACACCAACCATAAAGGCATGTATCGGGGACTTGCTCAAGGACGGCCATCCACCAAAAACTCTTTGATGTACCAGCTATGATGATGCCATAAGAATGCAAGTTGCAAACAATGTGATGTCATATTTGAGATCTAGACTCCGAATAAATTTTTACTTCAAAAACGCAAAGAACCGAGGTTAGAGCTTTTTTAAAATATAAAATTCATCATTTTCTAGTCAGTATTAAATGTGCAAGAAACAATCCGTATCATATGCACTTTAATGTTTAAATACTACTGCTATTGTATGGCTTCAATTTTCATTGTGTAAGAAATGTATAGCCTTTGTTTTATGAATTGTCTAGTTCCTGGAGGAGGCACTTTTCTGCGGTATAACATTATTATTCTTAAACTTGTTTTCACGCCCAGTGATTTATTTGAGTCATTACTTATTTTCTTTGAATTCCGTGGTGTTGAGCGGAAAAGAACCTTCGACTTCCACGGTCGTGATTCTCATCCGTTTAACACCACGGAAACCGGAGATAAGCGCCGGCCCCAACAGCCACTAGGCTCGTAAAGGATTTAGCTAGAATAAGTTCTCGTTTAAAATACTCAATCTAGCCTTTGCAAAACACGTTAAGAAATGGGAGCAGGAAAAACCCTCATACAAATATTTTGGAAATAATAAAAAATTTTAAATATCTCTCGCAGATGCAAAATAAGTTTTAAAGATAAGTTCGAAATTTAAATTTCTAGCGAAACGATGTCGACATTTGGTCATTTGTTGGGTTTAATCAATCCATAGTTCACATCTTTCTTTACCGCTAATTTGGCACATTCCTGAACCTTGGCCATTTCAGGCTTTGAATCGTTCGAGAACACCAGAAAAATTTCTAGAATTTCAGTTTTAATTAACTGCAAGAAAAAAAAACAAAAATACCATTAATTACAAGTTTAGTACTAATAAAAAACGCAATAACTGAGAGTGGAGGGATCAATCAGTTGTAAATGTATATTACATGAACGTGAACGAAGGACAGCGTGAAGATTAGAGGGGTGGGGCGAGGGTGAAAACAGAGAGTTAATGGAAGAGAGCTGGAAGGACATTTTGGGATTTTCAATTTCCCGCACATCCGTTCCCCCGTACCACTACGGAAGACATGTTCGCTAAAGGCCCGCATCTGCCCCCGTCTCTTATGGAAAACATGTTTCTTCATTCGCCCTATCTACTTCCAACTCCCAGGAAAAACATGTTTTTTTAACGCACATTAACACCCAGTTTTAATGTAAGATTCTGCCAACTTGAGCGCAAACTTTTTATTTAATATGTTTGAGAGAATTTTACTTTTCATCTTCCGTACTTTGTTTGATTAATTCTCATTTTCTTATTACCCTATGTCTTATTTTGAAAGGATCAAAACCTCTTCCCCATTCTCAAGGAGGACATTTATCTTCAAACGCCCAAAACTAACCTTTTTGCCCGACCCCCCGGTGCACCAAGTCTACGTAGTAATTACCTTTTGTGCAATCTCTTTGAAGAACTCATTAGGTTGGCTATAAGATTGGTTTCCCTGAATTAGTGATAGGTATTTTTAAACGAAAAGGCTAAACTAAATTCATCTGAGATTATTATTATTATTATTAATAATAATAATAATAATAATAATAATAATAATAATAAGACTCGCACTCATCACCGCCTCAAAGTACAGAGCCAGCGCAGCTCAACAAGGTCGGACCGAAAGCATATAAAGGCGCCCTTGGCGGCCGCTATACGGACCATGCGTGACCTCGGAGCACAAGGTAAAGGGGGAAGGAAAACTGGAGTACCCGGAGAAAAACCCTCGGAGTCAGATAGAGATGAACAAATCTCCGCCCACATGCGGACCCCGGGAGTCGATCCCGGGTCGTAGAGGTGGGAAGCGCGAGTGATGACCACTACGCCAACCTGACTCCCAAGCATCACTGTTATTGTTGTACTGTTTTTACGAATGATAACCAGGAAATAGAATTCGACATTTAATGTCTAAACACCAATTCCTAGGGAAAATTAGTCTTACGTGGTGATATTTTTAGTTGATAATCAAATTATATGCTGTGAAAGTGATGTTAAGTCTGAACTTTCGACTAATACATTAAAGAAAGGTCCGTTACATGATTACGTTAACCGAGTTTTAAAATATGATATTTGCTGTTGATGGAGGAGAACACTTCCAATTTTTCTGTTAGCAGTGGGCTCAGGCTTGATTCTATCAAAGCATTTTGTTTGTAAGGCTGATCGACCGTAAATTGTAACTAGATGTAGCTTTCGCCAAGTGCCAACGAGCAGCCATTGAAAAGAATTAATAACTAGCTGTTTCTTTCAAAGAAAATTGCTGCGAATTTCTTCCACTTGATATATTGTTTCCATCTTTAAAGCCATTTATATTTTAAGCAGGTTTAAAGTGATGTAAATGTTAGTCTATTTTAAACAACAAGATCGAAGAGAAAGCTTTGTCATGGTTTGATTATACAACCTCGTTTTTTTCTTACCTCAAACTTGGTCTCAACTTCACTCGATGAATGCCAAAGTCGCTGAGCATCAACGATCAGAACCATGCGCCCTTGACGTCACAATCTCTGCGAGCTAAGATTGGTCCGTTGCAATTTTCACTAAGTCATTGCAATGTCAGGAATCTTTAGTTACCTTACACTCAGTTCTGTAATCAAAATAGCACGAACTTCGCAAATCTATTATTACTTAAATTATACTCTGTAGTCAGTCCAGCGAAATCAAATTTTTGTGCTTTAGTGTTTGTAATAGCAAATTGTGAAGGTTTTAAAAGACTTTTCCTGTGGCTATAACCGTTATTTCATCAAACTAATGAGACGATCATTAATATTTCAACCACTCGTTGATTGCGATGCACTTAGTAATATGTCAAACATAAGAGACAGTGTCTCATCACATTTACAAACATTGAGAAGAGAGTTGAAAATACGACTCGAAGTGGAGTATATTATTAACGAAATTCGAGTTTTGGAAATGTGATGAAACACTGTCTCGAGTGATTGACTTTTTTCCCCCAATTTAAACTAAAACTAAGAAGAAATAGAATCGTTTAAATATATGGTTGGTGAATTATTAATGCGTTTGAGAAATATATTTAGAAACTAGCCAACTGGTTGGAGGTATTTCTTTGAATCATTTAGTTTTGAAGTACTCTCTTATTTAGTACGCGGACACAGTTAGTAAGATATCTGCTTTGCAGCCGTGGACAGGATCACCAATTTGATCCCGGCAGTTTGCCGAGATTTGAATATTTGTTATGATCTTCCACCTAGGCTAATTGAACTTTCCATCCTTCCAGGGTAGGTAAATGAGTACCTGTGTTTGCTAGGAGCTCACCTGCAATGGATTAGTGTCCCATCCAGGGGGACTCAAAGACTCTCGTCTGCTTAACACTTCAGAAACCAGAGATAAGCCGGATTTAGTATCTGTGTCTTCTATTTACATTCTGTTTTTGTGAAGTGTATTTTCTTGTCTGTTCAGGTTTGGTGTTGCATAGACAAAGAAGGTATTCTGTCTCTTCCAAATCCTTCAGTTGAAAAAGTGTTCTTTCTTCGTTCTAAAACGAAAAAGCACAAAGAAGTGAAAGGCAACAGAAAGAGAACACTAAGCACCTGTACCTGGGAAAGTGATTCAACTAAAGCTGGAGAAATTGCTGTTGAGTCGTCATCATCTTCTTCGTCAGAGGACGATGACGATGATGTTGATGATGGTGTTCACTTGGCAGATGAACTAGAATGGGGTATGTAATAGCCTATGGAGAAATGAATAAGTTATTTTAGAGCTGGTGGGTGTGGTTGGTAGGGTTGAGATATCTGCTTCCTGTCCATACGGTCCAATCGCCCACCACTGCCAGGTTAGCCAACCTATGCCTGGTTAGCCCACCGCTGCCCGGTTACCGTACTGCTGCCTGGTTACCCCCTGCTGCCTGGTTAGCCCACCTCTGCCTGGTTAGCCCACCGCTACCTGGTTATCCCACCGCTGCCTGGTTATCCCACTGCTGCCTGGTTAGCCCATTGCCACCTGGTTAGACCACTGCCACCTGGTTATCCCACTGCCACCTGGTTATCCCACTGCTGCCTGGTTAGCCCACCGCTGCCTGGTTAGCCCACTGCCGCCTGGTTATCCCACCGCTGCCTGGTTATCCCACCGCTGCCTGGTTATCCCAATGCCGCCTGGTTAGCCCACCTCTGCCCGGTTAGCCCACTGCCGCCTGGTTAGCCCACCGCTGCCTGGTTAGCCCACTGCCGCCTGGTTAGCCCACCGCTGCCTGGTTATCCCACTGCCACCTGGTTAGCCCACCGCTGCCTGGTTAGCCCACTGCCGCCTGGTTAGCCCACCGCTGCCTGGTTATCCCACCGCTGCCTGGTTATCCCACTGCTGCCTGGTTAGCCCACCTCTGCCTGGTTAGCCCACTGCTACCTGGTTAGCCCATTGCCACCTGGTTAGACCACTGCCACCTGGTTATCCCACTGCCACCTGGTTAGCCCACTGCTGCCTGGTTAGCCCACCGCTGCCTGGTTAGCCCACTGCCGCCTGGTTAGCCCACCGCTACCTGGTTATCCCACCGCTGCCTGGTTATCCCACTGCTGCCTGGTTAGCCCACCGCTGCCTGGTTAGCCCACTGCCGCCTGGTTAGCCCACCGCTGCCTGGTTATCCCACTGCCACCTGGTTAGCCCACCGCTGCCTGGTTAGCCCACTGCCGCCTGGTTAGCCCACCGCTGCCTGGTTAGCCCACTGCTGCCTAGTTAGTCCACCTCTGCGTCTGCTGGGAGCTAACAATTTAAATAGGGCAAGACATGTACTACATGAACAACACAGTAGTTGTAAGTGGAAAGCATGGTCCATTCAGCATTAAGGTTCAGTTTCTAAATGCTTTCTGTATTGTATTCAACAGAGCCGCATCATAAGGGCCACGCTGAAGTATACAACATCTCAACAGACCCAGAGGTAAGATCAGCGTAAAAAGTCAAAGGTTTCCTGTGGTAAGCTCGTGGAGTAAGTGAGATACTGTGTCAGGGAGCTGTTATATATATACTAATAATAATCAAAGGTATCCTGTGGTAAGCTTGTAGGGTAAGTAAGATGTTGTGACAGGGAGCTGTTGCAGCTTGACTTTTGTTCATTGATTAGTATACTGTACGCGTGATCAGTTACCGGACATCGAAATATCACGTGACATATTGAACGTTTTTTATTGGTAGCCAAACAAGGGTATTCTTAACGACTATTTAATGAATGGATAAATGTATGGTCCGACAAAGTTGAGGCGATTGGAAATTGATTACAAATTTTCTATTGTTTACGCCTGACATCCTGATCTCCCAACTATCCCGATAGCTCTCCACGAGCTAATAATTCTGGGAAGGTAACTTGTGTAAAAAGTTTGCTTTACCGGGCAATGCACGAAGCAACAGCGGAGTGCTTTATGTACAAAGTCGTGTTTTTGCGTCTCTAGCAAGTGCGTGTATTTGTAAACAAATCAAAAGTTGAAAGTCGCTAATCGTATTAATATTCAATGTGAACTTACCGCATTGCTTATTATGAACTTGACAAGTTTGAACAAGTAAGAATCTTTAAGGTAATTAAGTGCATTATTAAAATGCGATAAGTTCTAGTTCTAAAGCAATAGGATCACACAAAGTTATACACAAAAAAGATAAAGTTGACGCTACCAACAAGTATTTTGAGATCAATGAATATACATGTATATAGTACGCAGTGAGCGAAGCGGAGTGGTTTCCAGCTTATCGAGTGTTCTCCTAACCTCCCAAGTGTTTACATCAGGTTATGTAAACACAAAAACCATTTTATATTTCTTTTATAAAATAATTAACGAAAGAAGATGGAAACCGTGTTTACATACTATAATGTAAAACGGTTTTTCAACCAATCAGAACGCGCGTACCATTTAAATTATTTTATAAACTGAAATATATAATGAATGGTGTTGTGTTATAGTCTTGCGTGACCTGTTAGTGATATACTGATTTATCTGTTACAGAGAGAGTCTGGTTTACAGTTTGATGATGTTCGATGGAATAAACATTTAGCTTCTTTAAAGCCTTTGGTAAGTTATAAGATGTGTAAAAACGATATAACATTGATGAAGAGAATTGGGTTCATCCTCGGTGTAAGAACCTGTAAAGCTCACAAAGAAAACAATGAAGTCAAAACAATAGATAGAACGAACAAAATAGTGACAGAACAAAGAAAAAACTTCATAGGTTCTTAACTTTACTTAAACCCGTAAATAGAGATGATAATGATAATAGTGTTAACTCTTGATGACAGCTTTAATGCTGCTAACTTTACATAACGGTGAATGTAGCAACAAAGGCAATCCTTAAAAGAAATATTTACAATGGTGCTAGCTGTTTGATGGAACAGAAAAATGTGAAAAGTGAAATGATATACTTAAAATTGCTACCTTTTTTATGGCTCCTATACCTGCTAGTTGAGTGAAGCCATAATCTGATCAAGTGATGCAAGAGTGATTAACATGCATAGGAAGCCCAAGCAAGTCGTTTATTGAACCTCACAGCAAATTAAAGTTGATTTTCTATGCAATGTACTTAGAGCGCTTACGTACGTTGAAACGCAACCTGTTGTAACCAATAGCACTCTTACATGTTCATGTCTACAGTCGTCACATTCTATCTTCTGAGTAACAAGCTCTGTTTTCAAAATGTCTCCAGGGGTTGTGAAAGGAATGACTGAGCTGCCTTTTTTGAATTTCTTTCTCATTCATTACTTGGATTATATAACATTGAAACGTCTTGGCACAAATGAGAGCTTCTTGTTTTAATTTATTTTACAGGGACTCAATATTCTTCTGAATTCCTCCTGCTCTTCGCCTGTACGTTTCTTACAGCTGGCGGACCACACGGGACAATTGTCCCTCACTCAAAACCCAACTCCACTTCCATCTATGAGAAGGTAATGGATCCGATCATTAAGTGAGAACTTTACTCTCTGATAAGTTCAAAATTATTTGTCAGAAAGCAAAGCAATATTTTTGTCACAACATCCGCCTTGTTCAACTAGTCAGACTTTTAATTCTTAACGTGGTATTTACCATGTGCTTTGATCGTGTTCGATTCCGTTCAGAACCAAGTCAACCATACTTGCTAGATAATAATCTTGTCGGACAAAATTGTTAAATCTTTAAGCCGATATTTTGAACCCCTTTCAAGGGACCTTAAAAACTCATTCTTATCACAAAAAGCTAAGTAAAGGTTTTAGTGTTGCATAATTCTTAGGATGTTGCAGTATGCCGCTTTTGCAGACAAGGTAACACATTTTAAAACTGCCAAACTTTTGTGTTACTAAAAATAGAAAATGAAAATCAAACAATTTAAGATTGCTATATTGTTGTTTTGGTATGTCTTAGCCATGGTGTTCACATTTTTGAGCAATAAACTCTAACTTCTCTGACGAACCAACAATACTCAGAAAAAAATCTGAGTCCATGACGGGAATCGAACCCACGACCTTCCGAACACCGGGCGGACGCTCTATCCACTGAGCTACAAGGACTCCTAGGAGAGCGAGGTCATTTATTACGTTCTTAAATAGACTCGTGAACAGAATCCTCTGTCTTTCAAACAAGCCCTCGTCATGTTATATTCGCCATAGCCACCATGAGTCATGGACTCAGATTTTTGTTTCTGAGAATTGCTGGTTCGTTAGAGAAGTTAGAATTTATTGTTTATAATACAAACCAGTGCCAAGATTATTTACAAATTACATTTTTGAGCCGTTTTTACATATTATTATTGGATCCCTTTTGTTTCATCATAATTTGTAATTATCACTACTTATCTTATCATTTGTTTTTATTTCCAGGTGTCTTTGTCTTCTTGGTAAAGAAATTGGATTTATGGAACAAGCTCTTGAACTGTTTAAAAAAGAACAATACATTTTTGCTGTTCAGAGTAACATGGTGAGTAAAATTCCCATTTCTTTTTTTTTCTATAATTTTTTATCAAATATTACAATTTAATGTTCTCAGCCATCTTTTTTTTTAACTTCTTCAATTCGCCAATCATGCAATTTGTTAAAATCACAGGGTTTGTAGAGCAAATCAAAATTGAGTATATATAACCGATACAAGAAGAATGACATAGAATACAAAACCCTGAAAGGACTCGTAGATGGTCTAAATTAGCATTCACTAAAATTGGAAACCGTCTGCACGCTTGCTAGCATCCCTCAATTGAAATAACTTTACGAATCTTCTTTGTGTTCATGTGCACATTTGGGGCAATCTCTAATCGAAAGAGAAGCCCAAGAAATGTCTGGGCTTCAATGGGATTCGAACCAGTGGCCTCACTTGATAACGATAAAGTGTTTCCATCAACTGAGGTATGAAGCCAGAATTGGAAGAGCAGTTAGTCCTTTGATTCCCCTGGGTGTACAACATTTATTCCAATTATTGTTTTGGACAAACTTTATCCATTGTTGTTTAATTCCTTTTATTTTGATTTTGATCGTTTTGCATTACAGAACTCAAAAAGTGCCCTACAAGTACCACATGCTCATCCAATGCTTTCAATATGTCGCGAGCGGCCAGTTCCACATCTGGCTTGTTTAGTTGTGAAAGAGCTCAATACTGGTAGGCGAACAAATACGTTTATGTTACACATCAAATTATCTTAAAATGCATTAGCTCATGTAGCTCATTTATCTCTATAGGAGTACATTTTCCACATGTGATCTTCAATATTTACCGTTACCGTTGTTCTTTCATACCGTTTAAAGAAAGTTTTTTAATCTGATAAAAGGTGCTTTTTAAGTGGTGGTAGCTTCTTTAAGCAAACATAGATCTAAGCATAATAATTTTCTCGGTCTATTTATATTTTTAGGGGAAACAGAGACCTATTGTAAGTAGTTATCATGTCGCAATCAAAAACTTAAACTGATTACCATTACTATTACGTTAAATGTAAATAGTGGAATGCTTGGACTTTATTGTTTGCGGATTTACAAAAGAATGCTTAAAATGGTTACTAGAGCGTAAACGTTATAAAAATATAAATTAGTCAAGCTAATAGCTAATTTTTATTTATTATTTTAATATTTCAATAATACAGTGACTTTGCTTTAATGTAATATAATCATTTAACCTAAAATATGATTTTCCATCCTACTTAAAGAATGGTCATCTAGCTCAATATTAAAAGCTGTGTTTCTTGTGGTTCCTCGCTCATTTACCTATACTCAAACACGATACCATAGTATATTGCCAAGTGACAGTAGCTTCAAAAAGCCAATTGTTTGCGTTTCGCTGCAGGATCATTCCAGTTGCTAACCCAAGGATCAGCTGATATGGTGATGGATGCCTGCAGTGACTTCTGGGATGGTAAAGATTTGTGCATGTTGACAGGCTATGAAAGGCAAGTTAAAGGAACAAAAAATATGTACCATCCCTTATGTGAATTAGTTTGCCGATTCATTATCACAAACTACAATAGTTAGAAACTTTTATTTCTTAGTAAGTCTCAGTTGAACATGAACTCGTGATATCAATCGATAAGTTGCTGCCCGTGGCAGCTTTTAAGAGGTCATAATATACTCTGTTTGCCCAAACCATCGACCACATCTTATGGTATCAATTCTTTTAGTTACTTG
>JAOBRB020195236.1:0-12303 GCA_027575285.2 Zoanthus pulchellus
AGACAGACCACAACACCGGGATCACTACCCTACTCTTTTCGACAAGTGCGTGGGTTCTTTTAAGTCCCTCGACAGTGATCGAGAGACTGGACCTATGGTTTAACGTCCTTATCCGACTGCTTGTTTTAAAAAAATATATATTAATTTTAATGTATGGGGTTTCAGATTACAACTTCTAGAGTTTGGTACATTAATTTCTTGTATACTAAACAGATTTTTTAATCTGAACAAATTGCTGTTTTTATCTTTGCGTAAAACACTACATACTAAACCCAAAACTCACCAAGTTATCAATTTCTCCTTATAATTGTAGCAAAAGGTTAATCTAAAACTGACAACCTTGACAATTTTGATGAAAACAAGATGGCCACTCACATGTTATTTATCATCTGTAACAAACCTTTCTAAAATATATATTGTGTACCTAGATGAAACTTCTTGAAACCCATTCTAAATTTAACAACAAAGCCAAAGAATTTTAACAAAAAATCAGAAACGTGATCACCTTTAATTATTATTTTTGTCTGATTTCACTGAAACACAATACTTTGACACACTGGAAAGGTGTTAAGCTTCAAATGATAAAAATATTGGGTCTATGATAGAACTGAAGGTTCTAATGGTTTTGAAAATGTTTTATAGGAAATAACAGTTACAATATTGAAGGGTAAATAATTGATGGAATAAAATATTTATTACCTCATTTTAGTTTAAAATGAAACTTAAATTATGTTTTTATAAAGAAAAACATAACCTTGTGACCATTATCTACACAAGGCACAGTTTGAAACCAATGCTTGACCTTTGCTAAATATAAAACATCTCTAAGCCCTAACTGAAAATTATAAAGCTCGTTAATATATCTTTATTTAATTTTACATTGCCAGATATCAACAATTTGAAAATAAACTTAGGTAGCAAAACAGGTACTGACAACATAATTCTAAACAGTCCTAAGCATTTCTTGTTTTCTTAAGGATAACAAGATGAACAACATTAAATGGATCTGATATTACTACCTATGACCTGAATGAGTCTTAAAAATCCAGCACTAATTCAAGTCCTGTTGACAAGCGAATTCCAAAGCATGAACTAAATTTATTAACAAGTCCAATGGCTTATCTTAAACAAGTTTCTGGACAATATTCATTTGTCTCAGAGTTATGTTAAAAAAGGAATTACTGAGATATAAAACATAAAATAAGAGTCTATCAATCATATGCCACATACAGGCCAAGTGGTTTTCATCATAAATTATTATCTTCAATTTTAATTACTTACTGAAGGAAACATATAAAGCAAAGATTTTATTTTCGTCTGCCTTACAACTAGGAAATTTAAAAGGAAAATAACACATTTACTGACAGAATCTGTTCTTTTCAAGGAGCATATCAAGAGTATCATCTTCACATTAATAAACCACAATACATAATTTTTGTATAAATTTAAACATTAATACTATATGTACACATATGATATGAAGTTGAAATATATGTTATAACTAATATTTGGAGGACATAAAATAGAAGTTATAAACATTTCAAATCAGTATGAATATTGAATTTTTTAGAATTTGCAAAATCAAAATCACATTATTTTTGTTATTTACATGTATAAGCGAATATATTGTCTCTGTGGCAGCCAAATCATTTGGTTAGATCACTATCAATAGAATGGATTAACAACACAGGAAGTGAATATTTGCCCAACTTCTGAATCTGTGCTGAGACCTTAACAATGACCATGGTAGAACTTTTAAATGTTTTTATAAAAACCTAATAAATATTGGAAACATAAGGACTGTTACGTCAATGGGTTTTAACTGGTGGTAAAAATCTGATAATAATTTACACCAGATGGTGAATGCCTTGAAAATAAATCTTATGCTGCAACTTACAAATACATTATTCAACACATAAACAAGTTGAAGCTATGCCATTATCAATAAGACCTAAATATATTCAAGTATACAAGCACTTAAAAACAAAACCTACAGAGGTAGAGAGTCAATATGTTTTTACAGTTTATAATTTTCTAACTTAATATATATTTAGGTCTAATAAAACAGAAATAAATGATTTATGCTAAGTAAGATTTCTTCAAATTCATAACTTTTGTTATATATATTACTGCACTGTTATTAATGAGAATTTATCATTTCCAATGATTTAGATGAACGTACTTCCAAACTAAAAACATATATATAGCAATAGAATTGTTATCTAAAAATTATACATTGACATAAGCAAAGCCAAAATTAAAACTAGTTACATTTGCTGATTTTGAGTCTAAGAGTTTCTGCAAGATAAAGTACAGAACAGGGCATAGTTTATCATAGAATGTCGATCTCATCTGATGAACTTGAAAAAATGTTCTACCCCAGCTTAAAAAATTTTAGAGGTACGGTATGATGCTTTTGAGAAAAAAGCACAATTTAAACTAAAAATTTTTGATTTTCATGCACACCCCTGTAAAAACAACATTTTCTATTGTGAATTAACATTTTTTATAGTTTAAATAATTTTTTTTACAATTTCCTATTTTTGACAAGTACATTATCACATATATTTTACAGCACTCACACTGCAGACGTCTGTCTTGCAGATCTGCTGTCTTATCTGAAAGTTGTCCATCAGACTTTCCGTGAGTAAATCCTGAAAAACACAATAAAGAAAATATATTTCATTTTGTTGACTGCGCATTAAGTACGAATCTTCAAAATAAAGAACGTAATTATTATCGGAAAAAAACTCAAAATTGTAAAACAACTAATGTTCAAAACAGAAGGATGACCTAACCAATGAAAATCTTAGGAGAGTGCCGAGACTGGAATGACTAGGCAAGTTTTTCGAAAAGAAAACTCAGGATATAAGAGATGCATCAGACATGAATTGAAGCACGCAAATTTAAGAAAAATCTTTAATATACATCTTTAGCACTTCATTGTATAAAATGATTTTTACAAAAAAACGTTTTAATGTGTTCACAGGTTTATACTAGTTTGTTGACACCACAACTACTTCACATCTGATGACTTTCATATCAAGCCGCATTTGGATAAACACTTCTTGAGTAGAAGTTATTTCAAGGAAGTTCAGAAATACTTTTATATTCCAATAATTTTTTGTAATTAAACGCACATTGCAATAAATTGAACTAGCAGATAAAAATTCTGAATTACAGCTTTGTTGCTCAAAGTAGTGAAAGCACCAGTTTTTACCTGAGCTGTGCTTGCACAGTTTTTGTTGACTTTGTCTAGTAACAGCATTCCTTCAACTCATAAAACTGACAATTTGCTTAAACGTACTACAAGAACCACTTAGGACGCAACGCAAATATAACTTGCGTTTAGCTCAGCATTTATAAAAATTAGTGACAAACTTTCGGTATATAGCAATTGTTTACACAAACATAAGAAACCTTACCGGTTAAGCTTGGTGGTTCAAGTCCCAAAAACATGCAATTCAACATATAAGGATAAGTTGTTTCTAAAACAATACAAAATCGCTTAAAAGCTTCGTAGTTTTTCTCGGTTAGGATGTCTATCAAAGTGTCTAGTCTCTGTATCGGAGACTCGTTCTGCAAAGCCTGTATTTCGTCTGAGGTCAAAACATGTCGCGCCACAAGAGGAGAGAATAAACGCTCTACTGTCACAGCTCTTCGAAAGCGATCACGATGGCGCTCTAACAGTTTCTTGAACCCGTCTTCCATGGCGGCTGTTTGAACGTTATGTGTTTATCGAAGAAAATTACAGCCAACTACAATCACATCTGTATGCTCTCCGCTCCATTTTGTAAACTGTCTACATATGTAAATAACAAAATGAATGTCCCTTTGATAACTCTTGACCCTTCTTCCAAATATGGTGTGACACGTGATGTACTCTGCTCTAGGCTTTTTGGCTGCCACATAACGAAGGTCGACTTTACCTCAGCAGAAAAAAAAGTACTAGGAAAATTTTAACCATTTGTGTCTAATAATTGGGTTTTTAGAAGATTAACATTTCTTTGATAAGACTGAGCAAAATACAAGACAATTTTTGTTGGTTCTGTCCAAAAATACTTGTACCCAGACTCACTTCACCGACTTAGTAAATAAGCCTGGGTACGAGGCTGACATGCTCTCTGTATTATACAACAACCATACCACATTCCCAGGGCTTTTCGCTATGCCACCCACAACATAGATAAACCCCAGGGTACAAGGTTGTGTATTAGGACGCATGTGTATTTTTGGTAGGTTGGATTGTTTTCAATCTGTCGCAAAACTGTTTACAGCGCAACGTTAAGTCGTTATCGATTCCAGGCGATTCGAGTGTTGAAGCCGTATCAAGAGAATAATTAATTATTTTTTCCAGTTTTATTTCATTGTAAGTACGAGGAGCAAAAAAAATTACAAAAACGGATGAAAACAACGTTTTTTTATCTCTAATTTGGTCTCAACTCCACTGGATCATCGACCATCAGAATTGTGCGGCCTTGATGCCACAATCTCTGCGAGCTACGATTGGTCCGTTATAATTTTCACTACGTCATTGGAATCTCAGGAATCTTATCTTACACTCAAGAATCTTACCCAACAAACACTCTAGATTTTTTCTGAATGCTACCGCGCGCCTCCCCAACCTCGCGTCTTTGCTCGGCTGGAGTCGTTGGCAATATTGCATGGTAAAGTGCATTTTGTATCTATGGCTGGGTTTTCAAAGACCTGTTTGGGGTGTCATTGAAGGCAAAACTGATGTGGTCCTTCCTCTATTCAACTAACACTCTATCTTCCCCTAACAAGGATACTATTGTATCATCCCCGCAAACTGGGTTGACATTTAAAGCAGTTGGCCACGATTTTACTTCATTTTCCACTATCCGGGTAACCTGATAAAACAACCGCTTCTCATCGCGTTCTCTTTCCTCGCGCTCTTTTTCTTTTGAGGTCTCTTTCCTCGCGTTTCCTTTCCACGCACTGTTATCCTCGCGTTATCTTTACCTCCATCACGAATAGTCTCTCTCTTTAGGCCCGTTCACACGAGCGATTTTTACGGCGATTTTAACTGCGGTTTTCTTGGCGAGTTTGACGGCGAGAAAAACTCGCGCGTATATGAACAACCTGCAATTTTACTGCAATTTTGAATTTTCACGTCATCGCGATATCGCAGATATTTTGAACATGTTCAAATTTAACTGCGATATTGGAGCGATTTTCTTCAAAATATTGCAAAAATTAACACGAAGGATCCCCCCAAAAGAAATTTGTTACTGCTTCCGGTCAAAACAATCATGGCAGAGAAAATGATAGACTCAGATACAAATTTGTCAAAATAAAAATTGGAAATTTTGAGTGTTGAGTGGACAAAATATGAATGTTTATTCAAGACAAGCTCACCAGAAATTCGCTGTAAAATTGCAGGCTGTTCATACGCGCGAGATTTTCTTGCAATCAAACTCATTAAGAAAATCGCAGTTAAAATCGCCAAAAATATCGCACGTGTGAACGGGTCTTTATAGAGGGACCGAGAGCACGACGAGAGGCGGTTGTTATTTGAGGTTACAGTCCGGACTAAAACGTCATGGTCTCCAACCGTCCTGAAATGGGGCCATTGGCGGCCAACCAAAACTTAGAAATCTAGAAATGTTACTTGAAATAGCAAAACAGAAAAAAAAACCTGGGCTAGATTGTTTAAAGGTAAGATACATGAACCCTGGGCTATGCAAAAATTACAGCGGCGTTTTCTTCCCTTGGGAATAGATTACGGATCATACAAATTACTGTTCAGATTTTCTTCGTAATAAACTTGTTCATCCGCCACCCCTTCAAAAAAAAAGTTGGGTCCGACACTGCTATTCTGGGAAAAAACAATGGTATAAGAATTTAACTTTGGGTTATAGCTCTAATTGGTTTTTGAACAACTGGGCCATGGAGAATACTGAAAATGTATACCGTCTTAGCAAATCCGGGAGATTTGCTGCAAAGCTGGGAGATTACTGGTTTATCCAGGAGTGTTGATAGGTAGGAAATCGAAAGTACCAATAAGGTATACTTGCCAATATTTGGAAATCAGAAATCAGGATATTTTCACCATTCTGGCCGAGAGAGCACCGAAAGGTGGCTCATTGAACACTGAGAGGCCTGCGGAAGGGGAAGTTCGAAGCAGATTGATCTCACGCTACACAGCCTGTGTACTCGTACTCCTGATTTCGCAGTTGGTTCGCATAGATACAGTAAATTTCTGCTCGGTTTGAAGAGAAAAAACATAGAAAATTTTATTTTAAAAACCAGAACAGTTACTGGCTGAAATTCTAGAAAATCAAGACATCTAGATTTTCGGAGGTTTTAAAGGTCATAAATCAGGATTAATAATAAAAATAATAGTAATAATAATAATAATAATAATAATAATAATAATGATAATAATAAAGACTTTATTTAGGTGTCAAGTCTTTCTAGCCGGCCAAAGACCTACTAATTAGGGACACCATCTTTACCACTCTAAGGTGGACGGAGACCTTTCACATTACGTCACACAAACACACAGATGTAATCCCCGAGGACTACGGTTTAACATCCTTCTCCGAGAAGACGTGAAAGTCTAATCATTTGCAGATGTTAAGCAAACAAAGGCAGCACTTTCTCCTCAATTATTTTAAGACCCTGAGTGTTGCTCCAGCGGGGAATCGAACCAGAGCCTCCCGCACGATAGACCAGCACCTTACCAACTAGGCTAATCAGACGGCAGATTTCAGCTCCACTAAGCAAACACACAAATTATATCCCATCAGGTTTATTTTGGTGGCGTCGGTCTGCTCCGTACAGTAACACCCTATATAGCAGCAGGCATGTGGCTTGCGGGATACGAAAAACCATAAAACCCAGTGGGAAACTGGAAACGTATTCCCCGAACTCGCAACACCACGTCCTCCGGGGTCTAAAGGTGCTCTGCATGCTTTACATTGCTAATATCAATTTACAGTTACATAAATTTCTATTTACAAACATTTTCAAAAAATTTTGCTATGTTTCATAACTATATAGCGGGATGAGCAACAAGCCTTTACATTCTTCTCTGATATACACGTTATCCAAGGTTTCGAATTTTTGGCACAAGATATTTGAAATTAATCTGGTCGTTTCTCATAACAACTGTCAAAAATTTAAAGAACCGTACTAAGACGAAGCTGGAGCAGACCTAGAATGGCTCTACACGTGCTATCGCGACGTTATATACTCTTTAACTAAACACAATCCTGCACACTATACTGGAACTCAGTCTTTGCTGGTTCCGTGGCGCAGAAATATCTATTTCTGTCTAATTCCTTCATTGCATTCACTAAAAAACGCCAGAAATTACATTTTTCAGAGGCTGGTCTGATAAAATCAAGACGGTCGGTAAGTAGGATATGGTAGTTGTCGTCCTAACCCTTCCAATACTAAGCTAGTGGCCCGCGTGTCCGGAGTTTATCTCCGGTTTCTGTAATGTTGAGCGGATGAGAGTCTCGAGCTACCCCTGGACGGGACACTAATCTGTCGCAGGTTAGCTCCCAGTAGACGCTGGTACGCATTTGGGAAGCTGAGTTGGCTTACGGGGAAAAGAAGGTCACACAAATATTCGAATCTCGGCAAACTGCTAGGACCGAACTTGGGACCTGGTGACTTGAAAGGAGAGATCTTACCAACTACATCCGCCCCCTTCCAAATACCCAAACAATTAAAAGCAAATCACATGATGTCTGTTTATTTCGCATTTTTATTTCGTGTAGCTTAACATGACTTTAACCCTTTCAGTCCCAGTTGTATTGCTGAATTCTCCCAACTTAATCCCACATTTTTCATTAAACGAGTTTGAAAGAATTTTATTTTTGATCTTCAGTTGTTTTGCCTTGTTTGATCAATTCACATTTTCTCATTACCAAATGTTTTATGTTGCATATGTAATGTAAGGAGAAGTTGAGTGTTGATAACTGACTGGCATTGAAAGGGTTAAGCAAGTCGCCTGTAGGAACAGACAACTAAAATCAGCATATAACATTCACATCTACAATACAGCGCGAATGACTACAACAATAGTTTGAACAACAAGAAAGACGGAGACATACTGAATACATTAAAATTACGAAATGACCAACTTTATACAGCGTAAAAAAGTTATTTTTTGAAATTCCGTGGACAAACGTCACACGAGAAACATTGAAGCAGAACTAAACGCTAAAACTGTTTTCTCCTTTTTTTTTTGGCATAATAGATCAACTCTGGAGTTCCTTTTAAAAAAATTAAGTTAAACTATAATGAGAAACTAAATGAAGAAACGCACAAAACTCAAGGTTCGTGGCCGCTATTTAGATTGTCAGCAGTATTGAAATGATGATATGACGTAGCAGCACGGCTGCACAAAAATCCATGGTAATATTTTTCTGTTTGCACTCACCATAGCACCCAAAACCCGCACAGTAAAACATGTTTTTTCTTCACTATTCTTTCTCGTACAGTAACCTTTCTATCCATTTACCGGTAAAGAACTCACAATTACTTTTTCAAGGTTCACGCTGAAAATGAGAAGTGAAATTCCACGCCGTTTTCATAACTTTCCCATGACCAAATGCCAATTCCATGACTCAAAAATATCAAAAAAAATCAAAGAATCCACTCCAAAAAACCCGGTTCCTCACACTTTATTTCAACTTTTTAAAAATTTAAACATGCCAACTATATCTGAAAACTAGTGTGACGTTCTTGAATTTAGAGCAAAACACCAATTTTTTTAAATGTAATGTGTGACGTGTGTGTGATACCAGCGTTTTCTCAGCACAGTTGTGCTCAATTATATTGGTATTTTACTCGCCAAAAACCATAGCTTGCGGAAAAAAAACTTCATGATATTCCCAAGACCTTTGCCATTTTTCCCAAGTTTCATGACTTTTCCAGGCCTGAAAAATGCATTTTCAAATTTCATGACTTTTCCAGGCCTGGAAAATGCATTTTCAAATTTCATGACTTTTCATGACCGTGTGAACCCTGGTATAGCACTGGTCGGCTAATACAATAAAAATACTTCATAGTTGATCTATTATGCTTAATAGTCGAAGGATAAATAGTCATTTTTAGGGTTCAGTTTTTTTTAACCGTTTCAGTCCCACACTTGATTATCACCCAACTTTGTTTACCACAGACAAAATGAGACATTTGGTAGTGAGAATGAGAACTGGTCAAACAAAGAAAACTACTGTAGTTTAAAATTAAAATTCCCTCAAACTTGTTCAGCGAAGGTATGGGCTCAAGTTGGGAGAATTTAACGATTCATCTGGGACTGAAAGGGTTAACGAGCCTTGCTTTCATTTTCATAAAGTTTTACTTTTTCTATTCAATCAATCATGAGAATTATCAAAACACAAAATTGAGGACGCAAACACAAAATTAACCAAAAAATATAATTTTCTGTTACGGCTACCGTACTTGCTGCTAAAACCGAGTACTAGAGACTGGATGAACTTGGGAAAAATTTTGTAGTTCCTCTGGTTTTACTTCTCTAGTATAAAGCCAGGCACAAGACGCATTATCCGTCTGGACGAAATTCTTTTTCAAAATGCATCTTCAAGGACGGACTACGTATGTAGAATCCGTCTGGACAGATAAGGCGTCCTCTACTATAAAACGAGCTATTACTGTATCAGTAATAATGTGAAAATGCTTGTTTAACATGTTTAAACTGTTTAAATTATCTTAATGGGTTTAAGTAGTGACAAAATAAAACTTACTGTATCATTTTTCCTTCACCCAATGCTCGTTTGAAAAAAGACCGTAGATCACTCACCACAAAGCTTAGGATCGATTTTTATGTAAGTTCTCAAAAAAAACAAAAAACCAACCAAAACCAAAAACGCGTTTTGAAAAAATGTTCATAAAATGAAAACCATAGCAACTATTTGAAAAAGAAACAGAACACGAGAAACGATTCAAACGGATGTTATCTACCAACTCAAGTTGACCGTGAGTATAAATACTTCATGGTAGAGCTGGATCCTAGTCTTTAGGGACCTTAAGCAACGAGGACGGGAACGTGAACGACGACGGCTCCAAAAATTTACCTTTTTGAATTACTTTTTGTGTCTTTGTTCGGGTCATTTGTGTTTTTGTTTCTTTCCTTTACGCTTTGTAAACAGAAAAACGATTACTCTTCTCTGTCGTCGTAGTCGGTGTAGCCGTTCTCGTTCCGCGAGGTCCCTTTCGTGTGAAATGTGACGCGTAACTTCGCAAATATCACGTAATTTATTGTGTACTCACACAATATATTATATTTAACGCCAATTAACGTGATCAGTGAGAAAATATACAAATTAAAAGAGGAAACCCTTTTGCTTGGCAAAAAGAGATCTAGAAAAACTAAACCCGAAACATTTTTTTTAGATTTAGAATCTCTCTTACGTCCCCACAGTTAAGACGGACACTTATATTATGAATAAGAGCTTTATGCCGAAGTTGTGCTTTTCGACAGGCGATCAAGTAAAGCTATATATATATAACATTCGCATCAATTTTGATAAAAATAGATAACATCGGCAATGAGATAACTAATTGGTATAAATGTATCATATGCAGGGCCCAGTTCCTCAAAACCTGATTAGTGTTAACCAGGATTAAATTTTTAATCCATGTTTCTGTTTCCTACCTTCTATTGCTTGCTCGGGTCTGGAATTTCGGATTTAACAAGTTTCTTTATTGGTTTAACCAAGCAAAACTTTGTAAGCATCACAAAGCCATACTTATCAAAATATGGGCCTCTGAATTTTGTCTTAATCCGGGATTAAGTTAATTGGAGTTTTGCGGAAATGGGCCCAGTAGTATAACCAGTCTAAGCCCAATAGCAAAGACATTATCAAATACTTACGAAGGTTGCTATAACTATTGCGCCTAATAATATCAACACTAGCCAAGGGATGGGCGGGGCAGATTTTGCGCATTGGCCTAACATTTCCTTCTTGACAGTGTAAACTTTTACCTTAAAGTTATTCCAAGGGCTTAACGATTTGAACGTATAGAAATTTTGATCTGCACAGATTTAATATATAAGTATAATATAAAATAACTTTATTTAAAGTTTTTGTACCTAAGTGCCTCATACTGGTCCTCATGTGGTTAACACTAGAGAGCTTAAGCACCAGGCTTTTCTTGTTGTCACGGAGGCTTTAAATCCGAGTTTTACCTCAGCGTCAGTCTGTCAGAAATACAACGTTTGTTCATCAAAGAAAATAAAATTTAAGCACCGAACAAATCGTTAATCGTAAATAATTTATCTATAATTACTTTAAATAACACTGACTTTTGCTCCAGGTTTTGCGTGCGTCATTCGTACTACGCGACCTGCTTAAGCTGAACATTCGAGTCAAAACGCTGTCTATATGACCTCCGTCGCGAAGAAATGTACCAGTGCTTAAGATTTCTATTATGGGTACACAACTCACAGCAGGATACGCTTTGAATGTCAGTGACAACAAGACTATTCATTTATTTTCTTTTATTTTGAATGTTTCCAATCAAAATCGTGGTTTTAGTAAGAAAAGTTGGTAGTACCTCTCTTGCAAAATTAAAAAAAAAATCTAAATGAGAAACTCATTCAAAATACAGAAATTTTAGTGTTAACATACAGAAATACGGAGTGGCCGATGTTTTCTCTGCTGATGTATTTTAGGCTTTGCAATACACTGCCTGGTGAGTTGACATGCCGTTTGAAAACATTACACAATTTGAATTTTACAATGACGAAGAAGATTTCCTTTGAACGATTTTACGAAATACCGAAAACATGAATGTTTGCGATGGTACTGGACGGAAACTGAAAATCAAATCTTAAACGACTCCTAAAAACTCTTTTTGTACAAATAATCTATTCCACTAAATTTTCCATATGCACCACCAATAAGTTATCTCTCTTGGTATTACAAGATTACTAAAAAGAGAGACAAGCCTTGACGTGAAGGATTGTTACAAGACACTGCGAAAGTTCAAGCAAGTGGTTGACCATTACTGTGACAACGATGTTGGAGTAACTGGTCTACTGCAAGACAGGGGGGCAACCCTTAGCTTGAAGGTGGGGGTGGAGGAGGTGGTGGTGGTGCACTCATCAGCGGTGGCGGCGGGGCCTGTAAAAAATAGAAAGCAATTAAAAAATTTAAGAAGCCATGTACATGCACCTCGCTACATCCTGTTTATTAAACAACTTTCGTGCACAGTAAAAAATGCATGTTTGCGTAACTCTTGTCCTTTGATTGAGATTATTCTGAAATAGGGATACTTGGATATATAGCAAGAGTCCTTTGA
>JAOBRB020195327.1:0-12303 GCA_027575285.2 Zoanthus pulchellus
CTCTTCAAATATTTATTGTCATGTAAAGAAATTAACTGTTAACTGTTAAAAGGCCAAAAATCTAGCTGTTAACTGTTGAAATATTTTATAGTGTTAACTGTTGTGCAGACCCCCCCCATCTAGACCTTCTTGAACTGAACTATTTCCCACTATTTGGAGAATGTTTAAGAAAATTTAATAAAAATTTCGGACAATATTTTAAATATTCTTTATAAACGTTCTCTGAATAATAAAATGTGAACATACCATTTTCCGTTTTTGAGTTTAGGGTCTTGATATATATCTTGATTCTGGAACAAAAATTAATACTGTTAATTGGAAAAACTAATTTTATGAAATCTAAAATTTAATATTATAATTACAAGAAAAAAGACAGAAATAATAAATTTAGATATGTACATAAAACTTACCTAAAAATTGTCAAAAGTACTGAATGAGATTAATTAAAGCATTAGATTGACATTGTACTAACTTACACAAAACATATCAAAGAAATATGTGTACAATATGAGGCCTATGCATATTTGATAATTCAAGGATACAATGAACATTCTATAAATATGGAAACTGAACAGCTGTGGATTGTGCTAGACAATCTAACCTAGTCTCTTCTTCAAGCCTATACTGCATTGTTATAGATTGTTTAATACTTGATAACCTCTCAAAGGTTATTGGTTCAACAACTAGGGTTGATAATGTTTTAACTCTATTTATAGCTTCATATGATATGCCAGATGTTTTCTCTGATTTCCCAATGTTTATTCGTACTTTTGATAGGGTAAGTCCTTGACTCTTGTGGATAGTCAGAGCATAAGCAAGTTTAAGAGGAAGTTGTTGTCTTTCATGAATACCTTCTAATGACTGAGCTGATGTAGTAATTGGGCAAATAAGTACACAAGATGGTAACTCTTCACTAAAGGAAGGATTTCTATAGTCATCAAATTTAACTATAACAGCTATAGGTAAATCAGGTGGTTGATGGTTTGTTGCATATATAATGTCTACTATAACCTTTGTTGCTCCATTACAAAGGCCAACACTTTGCCCATAGATTCATTGCTAACATGACTTTAGCTCCTTTGGCAAGATATATTGTAGGTTCTAAGCCAGACATTTCATCTGATGGCAAAGTTTTAGCTGTAGCTGACGAATGACATGCATTTATACTAGCACATGGCTGTTGAAATTTTTTTATTTGGTCTTGGTTATATGAAGATACATCTTCATTACTAAAGAATAATCTGATAGTATAATTAAATTCAATGATATTTGCTACATTTGAAGGTTGGCGAGTTAATAACAATTGCCAATGGTCGGTAGTGGATTCACTTTTTCTAAGCCTAAGCAATAACTTCCTGAATTGTTGTTGTTCAAGAGAAGAGCCTTGAACTCTTTGATTTACTTTTAGTTTGACAAGTTTATCAAACATATTATATGACAAATAACCTTGTTCTCCAATAGCATTAGATGGCTGTGCATGATTTAATGGTTTATCTGCCACTGGTGGTAGTTGTCCCGGATCACCAATCAATATTATTGAAATACCACCATTTACTTTATCAAAGCAGCCTGTTACTTGCTTACAACGTCTATCAATCCAACCAAATGCTGTCTGTCCTAACATCGAATATTCATCAGTAAGTATATAATCAATAACCTTAAGACTTTCTTGCAGTCTTGATAAGCTTTCACCAAACAAATCTTTGTTGCCTCTAGGACCTACAGGTAGTTTTAGCTACGAATGTATAGTCACTCCCTTGATGTTAAAAGATGCCTTACCAGTAGTAGCAGTTACAGCACACTTACTCTGCAATAGGTTACGCAATGCATTGATAAGACAGCTTTTTCCTGTTCCAGCTACACCAATTTTTATAAGACACAATGGCTACTTGTCATTAGACCCATCCTGTTGATGGGTATTATGTTATATGCAAGTTTTTGCATTTCACTAAAAGTATTGATATCAATTGGTTGAAGATGTTCATTGGGAGAAGTTGAAGACTGCTCCTTTTTGGTTTTAATCCATGTAGGTATTTCCCCTATCTGTTGGTCTGTGTATCTGAGCCTATCACGATGCCAATCATGTGATTGAACTGATGATTCAACTGCATTTTGAAAAGGCGTATGTCTAACAGAAATGATCATCCATTCTTCATGATTGTTGGGTTCTGTTTCCATAGGCTCACTTTCTTCAACCTCTTGATTTTGGATGACAATCTGGAGTTTATCAAACCAGTCAGGTACATTAGTTTGTGCATACTCTGTTTGCAAGAAATCATGCCATGAGATAATGAATGTGTTATCAGTTGGTTCTTCGCTGTTCCATATATTGTTTTCACATATTTTCCATGGCTTGTACCTCAGCAGTTGATACTTGCAATATAATGCATAATTTGCCCCATTTGGATTACAAGAATATGTTGGAAAAATTCGTGGAATTGCGTTATCAGATAATTTTTCCAATTTACTACTGACAACTTTAAATGTAGTTGCAAATTGTACAAAGTTCGTATTTTGTACATGTAAAGTGTCAACATATTGTTGTCGATTAGTATATACATCAAGCAATGAGTTGCTAGTACAAGAAGTATTAACATTATCTTCTGATCTTTTAGTTCTTACTCGTCGTGGGCCATTTAAACTGACAGGAATGACATTAAATGTTGAACTATGAAGTTTTAGTGAAAGCAAGTGATGCATTGTTTCTTGGGCAGCATAATCTCTTTCACAAAGATTTTTCATTACCACTTTTTTTATGGCTTTATATGGATTACTTGCATTGTCAACGTGTTGTACAATAGATTTGAAAGCCTGTTTTACCAAAGGTGATCTTGGTTTAGACTTGGCAGCATACTTAGTTAGATATTCTACACAAGCATAGTGATCAAAAACAACTTGTATATCACAGTTAGCTCGCCAGCCTTGTAACTGCAGTCGCTGGTTATTATTCAATCTGGAAACATTTCTCTTTGTCACAATCTTGGCCCTATATTGCTGATCATTAATATTTTTGCTATGAACTTCCTCAAACTCGATTTTAGTTTCAGTACAGTGATCAAATGGAAAATGAAATCTGCTTTTCAGTTCTTTCTCATTGCTTTTCTTTCTTAAGCAATAGTTTGTACTACAACGGGTGTGCCTTTGAACCATGTTAAGAAGATCAACATAATCAGAATCCATATCCCATTCAGGGATATCTTTAAATCGTCTTTGACATGGGTGCATGTCTGGTCTTATCCACATGTCATTATCAGGTGTATTTGGATTTATAGTTGATAATAACCAACCAACATACTTACAGGCAGTCTCTGCAGCTTTGTTACCAGCTTCAATATCATTATCTAACTGAGTTAAGTCTACTACGACATGTTCATCTTTGAACTTTTGAGCTAAGTACCCTTTAAGGCAATCTTCGTTAATTCACATAATCCTGGGTCATTGCTTAGCTTGGCAGTACCATTGCAGTGAATACTACCCCTACCTTGGTATTCAAACCTATACCAATGCCACTTAGCATTGAGTGTATCATACAACCTATATTTCACAAAGCTTTCTAATCTTTGAGTGAAAAACCAGTCTACAATATGAGGATTGTCAATAACATTTTGACGTCTATCTTGGCTGGATATTTCTAAATCAGTGCTGTAATAAATTTGCCATCAGGAAATAATGTAGGAAATGTCATAGTGACAAGGAATGGAGTCTGGTATTCATTTAAAGGCTCATCTCCAATGGCAGGCCAAGCCAGTGTTTTATTCACAGAAAGCAGATATTTAATTGCATCTATTTCTTGCTCCTGTTGCTGACCAACAGGTAAAAAGCTACTTGTTTCATTAGTCTGGTCGTGTATGTTTTCTTCCTCTAGATTTTCTCTAGGGGGTCCTAAATCTGGTTTACTAATGTCATCTGGAACTATTTCATTATCAAATTTAACAGTAAGAAGATCAGATGGAACACCATCCATTGGTAAACTCTCCAGTGCATTGTTATTGACACTAACATCTGAATAATGTGGATTGTTGTTCATTAGCCACAACAATGCACTGTATACTTTTTCTCGTCTTACTTTTACGTCTTTTGATGAATAACTTCTACCTTTTACTTTTACAACAATGACTGGTATATCCTTAGCATATCTAGGCAAAGTTTATGCAAGTTGTTTAACATCTTGCGGCAAATTAATACAGTGTCCCGAGTATCCTCTTTGGCCACCAGGCTTAATGTAAACTCGCATGATGGGAAGAGCACAAGCAATCAGCATTTCTTCTACTTGTGTTAAACGTTTTAGCTGCTCTGGCATTTCAGACGGAATCAGTGAGTTTTCAAAAGAGAATAATTTAGGCAATAGTTTCTCTCTCGTACAACGTGAACAAATATATGATTCACAGTTTCTAGGTCTCATTTTCAGCGGCTAAGCCTTCCTGCAAAGTACTTTACATTGGTAAATAATAAAATTTAGGGACTTTTGGAACATATCCATATTTAATTCTGCCCAGCTTTGTTCATGAAGTAGGCCATTTTTCAAAACATCAAATTCAAGTATTTGTGTTTCTCAGACATTTGGGTATGTCTTGGTGACACTTTGTGTTGCATATTTGAATTGAAAGTTGTATGGTTCTCAACATTTGCATCGCTTGAAGTTCCCTTATACATTCCTGCTTTTTTTGCTTTGTAGTTTTCCCTTCTTTTTGCAAGCCTTTTTTCTCTGGAATCACTAGTTTCAAATGATCTGTTTGTTTGTTTGTTTTCTCTTTCCTTTATTTTTTTTTCAGTAAATCTAATTTGCTTTTCATCAATCATACTGTTTAAAATTTTTCTTTTAACTCCTTTCAGTTTTGTTTTATCAGTCCTATTGATATTCTGTATTGTAGATACATAATGCAAATCATTAACATACCCTAAAAATATTGTTCTTCTGTTATAAAGCTGAATAGCAGGAGTTATAACAGTTGCTTCTATTGAGTTAAGGTTAGATTCAGTGATATGAATAATGTAGTTTAAAGCATTAGTTACTGCTTGAATAATTATGTTGTCACACCTTGTTTGGACATTGCTTCAATATAATTTTGCCATGAATTGTTTGGAATGCTTTCAATAAAAAGGTCTGGGTATTCATTCAAGTATTCAATACCTGCGATTCTTATTTGATAATGTAACTCAGGTTTTCCATACAGTTGATGTGAAACTGCTTTAAAAAGCAGTCACCACAGCCTCCAACATCAAGTGGTTGTAACCCTATCAAAGCCAATTTATAGACAAAAGAGTTAAACGGTGTAGCATTTGCATCACTGGGATGCACTCCTCCCCTCAAACTCGTTGCATTTTTAGTTTTTTTGTTACAAATTCTAGTAAATAGACAGTGATATCTACTCTTGGAATTTGTTTCTAGTGCCATGAAGAAACTACAGTAAAAACTGTCAAATCTCTGTACATAATTGACATAGCAAGGCTTGTAATTAGCAATTAAATAAAAAATATTAGCTGACCTCAGCACCATACTTTTTATTGCTATCTTTGCAAAATTTCTAATATTCCTTTTACGAAACATGTTAAAAATCTTTCGCTTTGGAAACCTGGAGGGTTCACGATCTCTGTGATACTTGATATTTGGCTGTCTGGAACTATTTCTAACTGAGTTTCTGTAACCAGCACCAGTACCAGAATTATACTGTTGTTTGAGGCTTTCATCTACAGTTACATTTTGGTCATTAGAGAATACTACATTATTCAAAGTTGTGTCATCACTAGGAGTGGGAGGTTCACAACAAATAAGGTTGCAATCCAAATCAGTAGGTTTGGATTTGTTATTTATAAGGCGAAGCTCCGAGTTTATGTCAACCGCAACTACAGTATTATAATTATCCTGTTGTTTTAGGCTTTCAACTACATTTACATTTGGGTCATATGAAAATAACACAGCATTCAAAGTTTTTTGTTCACTGGGTTCACAACAATTAAGGTTGCAAGCCAAATCAATAGGTTTGGATATATCTTTAATCGGGCAAAGCATACCAGGCTCCTAAAATACAGTCTTTCCAAAAGCCACAGGCGAATGGGCTAGAATTTCCCGCTTTAATAAGCATTGGATTGATTTTGGCTGTTTTGATTCCCCAAGCCATACAGCCATTAGGCATTGGGTATCATTTGCTTTGGACTGATAAGTTTGGCCAAACGCCGTACAGTCCATAGGCGAGTGGTCTAGAATAGTTAGATATCGAGGAAGAATGATCGTTGCTCGAAGCGAGCTCAAAACCCTGCGAAATAGGTCTGAAACTCTCTTTAAAACCTCTTTGAACACTCGTTGAAAGCTGTGGTAGCTTGTCCCAAAAAACTGATGAATAAAGACTATGCAAAACTAACCAATTTTAGATGGAATCCACAACCGACCACGAGGTGAGGTGAAGTAAACTGTATTCCAGTCTCTCCTGGCCTTGTCTTTTGAAATCGAGGCTCGAGCGCAAGATACCAAAATTTCCACAGCATAAAATAGTACCGCGCATGCTCAAACGAGATTAGTTTCGCTGCTCCTGCGTGACAGCAATAACATATTAAATATACAGATGTTAACCACAAGCGTTAACTAAAACACTACATTCCCCCACACTTATTTTGGAAGCAGCTATTCATCAAATCCTAACCTTACAGGTGGTTTACGCTCGCGAGTTGAATAACGTGGTTGAGTCTGTTGAGGTTCTGGTGTGCTAGCAGTTGGCGCAACTAATGTATCGTTAGCTGGATTAATCTTAGCAGGCGTTGCATTTTGTGTTGGCTGTATGACCGGTTGCGGTTGTGTGTGCTTGGTGTTTGTCTCAATTACAGGTGTATATATAGGAGAACTTGGGGTTGCACGAGTATTTTGAAGTTCATCTACAAACACAGGCTCACCAATAAGAAATTATCGTTCTTTAGAATGCTGATCGTGTTTTAATTTTTGATCGGCCTGTTTATTTGACGTTTTACTGTTAAAATCTGGTCGCGATAAATCAAGTCGCGTGCGGGTTCGGCGCTTGAGAATTAGCTCTGCTGGAGTCTGACCTGTTGTGCTATTTGGCGTGTTACGATAACTGAACAAAAACTGTGCTAATTTTTGCCTAATGGAGCCTCCTCTTTCCGCCTTGAAAAATTGCTTAAATATTTGAACAAATCGTTCCGCCTGTCCGTTCGATCTAGGATAAGGAGCTACACGAATGTGTTTTATTCCGTTTCGCTTCATAAATTTCGAAAATTTGAGAGATACGAATTGCGGTCCATTATCATTAACTAATTGCTTAGGTAAACCGAAACGAGCAAATATATTACGAAGTTTCTCTATTGTGGTCTCGCTTACCGTGCTTGCCATAACTTCTACTTGGACCAACTTTGAGTGGCTATTGACAACGATTAAAAAACTTTTGCCTAAAAATGGTCCAGCAAAATCTACATGTATCCTGTACCAAGGATTGGTGGGTCAATCCCATGGATGCAGCGGTGCTTTTGGTGGTCGATTGTGTGCTGTTTGACATTTTGAACAGCTACGAATAACTCTCGCGATATCTTCATCAATACCTGGCCACCAAACGTGATGTCTTGCGAGTGACGTCATCCTAACTATGCCAGGGTGACCCAAATGTAACTCATTTAGCACCTGGTTTCGCGAAACCTTAGGAATAATTACACGAATTCCCCACAATACACCACCATTTTCAGTAGTTATTTCATTTCTCTTATTAAAATAAGAATTGATTGTTTCCAAATCAATAGCCTCAGGCCATCCAGACAATGTGTAGTCTAAAACTCTTGAAAGAGTGGGATCGGATAGTGTTGCATTTCGAACGTGATCTACGTCCAATGCAGTTTCGATTTGCAATGTGTTAATCATCGCCCCGTCATTGACTTCCGTGACATGGTTTATAACCTGAAGCTTAATCATGATAAACAATCTGCATTGGTTTGTTTATTGGTCAAGCGATACACTATCTCATACTGATAAGCTGATGGCAAGAGTGCCCATCGCTGCATTATCGCGGCGGCTAAAGTTGGAATTCCTGTTTTTTGGCCTAAAAGACTAATCAATGGTTTGTGATCCGTTACTAACAAAAACGTTCGACCATAAAAAGTACTGATGGAATTTCTCAATCCCAAAAATAATACTTAGAGCTTCCTTTTCAATCTGAGCATAATTACGCTCACTCTTACTCAAAGTGCGTGATGCGAAAGCAATTGGCTTCTCTTTGCCATCTGGTAAAACATGTGAAAAAACCGCACCTACTCCATAATTAGAAGCATCTGTGTCTAATTTTAGCGGTAATTCGGCTTCATAATGTGTCAAAATTGGCGCACTTGAAAGCTTTTCTTTGAGTTTAGAAAAAGCCTTTTGTTGGAAATCGCCCCATTCCCACTTAACACCGTTGTGTAAAAGCTCATTTAGCGGATGTGTGATGGTCGCGTACTTATTAACAAATTTTGCATAGTAATTCACCATTCCTAAAAATGATCGCAGTTGCTGCTGGTTCGTTGGCGCTGGCTGCATAAAATTGCATTTTGCAAGTTTTAGCTTTAAACCCACTTTATCTAGGCGTGCTAGAGCCTCAGCCAAACTTTTCAAATGTTCCTGGTCAGTTTTGCCAGAAACTAAAATATTGTCTACTCTACATACTACCATGGGTATGCCTTGTAAAACCTGCTCTATTTTTGATTGGAAGTTGGCAGTGGCAGAGGCGATGCCAAAAGGCAATCTCCTCGGACGATACAACCCTTTGTGTGTGTTAATAGTAACAAACTCCCTGGAGTCCTCGTCCAGTAATATCTGTTGATATGCCCTAGAAAGATCCAGCTTAGAAATTTTTTTCACCCACTTAGAGTAACAAACAATTCCTCGGGATTAGGTAAAGGGTGTTGATCTACCTCGAGCACTGAATTTACTGTAACTTTGTAATCCCCACACAGCCCTATATTATTATCAGGTTTAACTACAGCTACAATGGGAGCTGCCCACTCCGACTAACGAACTTTTTCTAATACACTCATGCCCTCTAAGCGATCTAATTCCCTTTCAATTGCAATTTAAATCAATGTTGGGGTCGTTGAAATGATTTGATGCTTTTCGTCTGAGTCAGTGTTCGAGCCTTCGAAATTCTCCATATCGCTCTTTAATTTTTATTTCATAATTTTAAATAAATAAACAGAACGATAGCCTTGTTTTCCAACCTTTTTGTTTTCTTTCGGAAATTCTAAATCAGACGTTTTGCATTTGGTCCAAAACCGTGTCGGCATTTTTGTCAAACTTTGTATTGATTAAGAACACTTGATCTTGCCGATCTTTCTGGTTTGTGAGGGCAATAATTAATACATTATCAAACAGCGAAAAACACAGTTTTCCTTTGAAACGTTTAAAAAGTTGGATAGGAAACGTTATTTTTTAGTTGTATGATTTTGCTGTGTACTATTAATTGCCAAAACTAGCTTCAAGAAAAAAAGTTTACGTGTCTCCTCAAGCCCACGACATGTTCTGTTGTTTTCTCCGCCCCCAAGAACATACAGCCAATAAAAATCAGTTCTGACAGCACTCTTTGCCGCTATAAGTGCGAAAAAATAAATTATCATAAGCGGCCAAAAATCAGGCTAAAGTGAAAGAATTTTTGTGGCTTGGACTCTGTTGTTCGTTGTGCAACAAATAATTCCTTTTGAAGCTCTCTGCAAAATAGATTTTAATGAAGTTTTCTTTTAGTTTTAAATACTAGTAGCGCGTTGCTCAGCACAGTGAATAGCACTTTAATGGTTTCTTAAATTCTTGAAACAAGTAAACAACTCCATAGTCGGCCGAACCCAAATCAATAACTTCAAAAAACGCCTTTTCAAAAGAGGTTAGAAAGAAACTCAAACTAAGCGCCAACTACGGTGCTAATTTTTTAGATTCCTATTTAAGCGCCAGATGAAAAAATAATTATTTTTGCTTTGTGGTGCCTAGAGTAAAGACGGTACACAACTCAATTTTTCAAGGAATAGAAAAAAAAGAATAAAATATAATCTAACTCATGTTGAAACAACCTTTAGCTACAACTTTTAAACGTGTAATAGCGGTTTCTGTTTTGTAAATTTCATAGCGGCGCGACACGTCTCATTTTTGATCGAATCAAAATTTTGATTACAAATTATTCTGTTGGGCGCATATGTAGTTGGATGCCGACAATATTGGATTCATTTGAGTTAAGAGCCAACTCTTTTGGGAATTACGAATCCTGATATAACAAGTGTTTGCATATTTTCAATCTGTTTGTGACACTCAGATTTTTTGCATATTTTCCATGTGCTAGTGACACTCAGATTTTATGTAACGCTTATAGAAAACATTTTGTATCAGAAAGCTTGTTTTAAAGTGGAACTACCATATTAGTTACTTAAGGTATTAGCCCAGTCAGAAATTGAAAAAAATGGATGTAAAACAAGTACAAATAGCTTAAAAAATATTCAAGTTACTAGGCTGAAACTTTCAATAATGTTAAATCCACCAAAGATCTTTCACAAAATATATATACTGATGTGAAATTCGACACCAGAAGTGTCAAATTACATATAAACTGAAGGCTTATAAAATACATTCTTTTTCGATTTTCGCAACATTACAATTACAATAAACGAATTTAATGTGTATTTAAACAACCTAAAATAACTAAAATATTGACCGGAGCCCGGATCAGTACCACGTTTCGCTTCCAAGTAATTAAAGTTGGTTGTTTTAAAAACAAATGTTTTATTTACTGACCTGAAGCTTAGTCCCAATGGCATGATATAACCCGGGTTCCAACTAAAATATTCCTTGTTATATTGTAAACAAATTTGCCAAGTTTCATTTCCATTCAGTAATTGAAACGTTTTCTTTTTTACTGATTCGTATGTTTACTTTAAGCAAGAAACACAAAACTGACTCCAAATGCTGAATAAATGTCTCAATTTAGCCTGTTTTCGTCTATTTTGTGTCCGCCATGTTGAATTGCATTGAAGAGCCTTGGTTCTAGTAGAATCTGTCGAATTATAATCGATTGAAACGCGAATAGAAGCGAGAATATTCGCTTAAGTGTCTGTGAGACTTCGGCGTCCCAAACAAATGACGTCATGCATAGCAACCGATTAACATCGAGCAGTTGATTTTCTGTGACAGCGGTTCACATGCGCAGAGATGCACTGTGCTTCCTATTCGGGAAGCAAACGAAAAAATCCACGCAAAGCACTCGCAAAGTGAAAAATATGTCGAATTTTGACGGTAAAAGGCTTAACTTCGCACGTTGAGTTGGAAAATATTCCAGAACAGCAGTATCGCATGAGGGTTTGATTGAGATAGGCTGGAAAATAAACAATTCGGGAAAAAGCTACCGATATGAGAGCCCAGAAGGAAAAGTTTTTTGGTCAAGTAAGGCAGTCGAACAGCATTTGGACGCAAGAAAATCTAACCAGAACGAAGCTGAAAAACGGTCCTTTGAAGAAGACAGTTCAGATTCAGACCCAGATTACATGCCAGTGAGTGAGGATGAGTGCTTTAGTTCCCCTGAGAAACGAGAAGTGCGAGTTCCTGTTAGCATGCAGAAGAAGTAAGTAAGGACAGAAAAGAAAAATCTAAACTCTCGCTTGCGTAGTACTACTACGTGGCATGTTGTGCAATACAATACACTTTATTTATGTGTATAAGAATTGCGATATTTCTGTCTTTACCACTTTGAATTGTTAAAAACATTTTCCCATATCTGTTTTTTTCCTTTTATTAACCAGGATTAAACTAAATAGCGGTTTACCTGTGCAGTTGCCCATGAAGTATCACATCGCCATGACTTCACAGCTTGAAGAATTTGTTGATGCAGTAAATGTTCATCGTCGTTGTGTGAAAGAAGGATGTAATGGTGAGAAAATTTTCGTTGTTTATATTTTCTTGATATGAAAATTTTTTGTTTTAGATGTCGGCTTTTATTATGGTCAGATATTTTATTTTTTTTGTTTTCCCCTATAACATAAAGATTCAAACTTTAGAAACTATCCGTATTTTGATATTTAATTTTTCTAAATTGAGATTTGTGTGGAAAAGTGACTCGTATCTGATTATAATGTTTTTCATACTGTATTTAGTCATCTTTGTTAAATTATAAAACACTTTACACAAGTATATACCTAATTATTCACTTTATTATAATAGCTACAATTTTCTCAAATTTTATTGGCTCATTCTGAACTCTATTTTCCCTAATCGTCTTGGAAAATTATCTGATAACAAAATCCTGTTATCTTATCTTTCAGTTCAGTTTTCGGAAATTTTGATTATTATAATAAATTGGTAAT
>JAOBRB020195430.1:0-12302 GCA_027575285.2 Zoanthus pulchellus
ATGAAATACAATGAAAGTTGAAACTTAACTGATCGAATCTTGTAATTTTTAAAATTCGTAATGTGCACAGTAAAAACACTGAATATTCAGGTAATAAAATTTTTTGCAATTGATCGGTTTTGTTGTTTCAGTTTTTTCATTATTTCAAAGAACAAAAAAACAAATTGAGCTTTGGCAAAATTTACTTGTTTAGTCGTTATTATAAAAAACCGAGTACAAATGATTGATGATCAACAGATGATAGTTTTGAAAACTCGATCGTCAAGCTACTTATATATGACTGTTTTTTCTCAAAAAGGTTAATGCAAAACTCGATCTAAATCATCTAATTAATATTCTTTTTAGTTTTATTAGAGGATTCCAATCGAAAAAAAATAGAAAATTATAAAAAATATATAAGTACAGTGGAACCTGGATTTTACCGATACTGTCTCGGGAGAAGAAAAAAGTATCGTAAAATCGAGGTATCGTTTCAAAGAGACCCTCGATTTTAGTACGAAGGCGAAGTTATAAAAAAATATCGTTGTGGGTTGTATCAAGATCGAGTTAGACTGATTTTTTAAATAACATTTTTGTGCGCTTTGTAATAATGTACTTTGAAATATATCAAAATTATCATTTGTGCTTAATTTATTATTACATAATTCTTAAAAAAACTGTACAGTACTGCAATTTAGGCTGATCATTGAATCACACTTCATAAACAAAACCCAAGGTGTGTCCTTTCATTGTTCTTTTGCCTTCAAGATTCAGAAACGCATCCTCCATCCTTCTAAAGAGCGGAAGAACTCCTGCTCTTATGCCCCGGACTCTCACAAAGTCCCTAAACGCTTACAAGTATTCCAAGGCGTGTGCTTGTTACTCTTTGGTGATAGCCAGACCAGTTATATTGTTGTGTCGAGGTCATATTAACGCTTTGGAGACTAAATTTGCATCGTGAAACCGAGAATATCGTTGAATCGAATATCGTTAGATGGAGGTCTTTTTTAATACATTTTACTGTACTTTTGTCGGGAGAAAAAAACGTTATCATAAAGTCTAAGATATCGTTTGATCGAGTATCGTAAAATCCAGGTTCCACTGTCAATACTCTTTTGGTGCAACCGCCGACGCCATGCATTAACACGCTTTTTGATAAGAACCATTTTTTAGTGATTTTAGCTGCAATTTGTTCTTAATTTTGTTCTTATTTCTTGCAGCTCGAATTGAAAAAAAAAACACAACAAAAACAACTTAGGCAGTGCAAAACAATGTCCCTCACATGCGAACTGCCGCGAGACTTCTTGTGTTTTATATTACTTTGCTAACTTAACTGCATGCTTAAGTTAAGTCTTTACATAAAATGTTTTATGACTTATAGATTTTCGGAGCCCTAGCCAGAGATTGTTCTAAAAAATTGTTAAGTTATGGCTAATACGAAGTCCGTTTTTTATAAGATTTATAAGGTTGTTCTTATAAAAAAAACATGTATCTATGGGCCTAAAACAAAAGGAAAACATTTTATATCAAAGTGCTAACAATGACTGTCTTCCACTTTGTTTCCAAAGGCATTTCGTCGTCTCAGTATTACTATATATACTTGGGACCGGATGTATACAAAAGTTAAAAATCATATTTTTACAAAAGCATAATACAAGGAGAGGGATAAACTATATCACTTTTTTGTTAATGAAGGGGAATTTACATAGCGAGATTAAAATTATTCAGTTTGTTGGTCTGTTGGTTACTGGATTCCGCCGCGCGCATCATTTTGGCGCGAATGTTTTTGACCGATAGAGCGGGGCGTATAATTGCAATGCTGTGCGGTGTCGCAAGTAAGAAACTGATTTATGTTTTCAATCGACTAAAAGCATTTTGTTATCTAACAACACGCAGATAATCGATTGAATTAAAAAGAAAACACTCCGGAAATATCTAATCTTTTGAAACATTCGTGCCAACCCAAAATGTCGGTTTGACCTGCTTCCCACTCAAAAATGTTAAGACACATTTTGAATAGGTAATAATTGAAGAGGTGGACTGCTAAACTTCCTGTGATTCCTGTGGTTTTGCTTTTCCTGTAGCTACTAAACGGACCACCTGGGCCTAGTTGTTCAAAGGCTGGTTAAGTTTAACCCTCTGTTAAGCAAAAATTCAAACAGGAATTTTTTTTTAAGAAAAGGTAATCGGATAATTAGTTATGAATACTGTTTGGATATTTCTAGGAAGAGTCTTGATAATCCCAAAATGAAAGTTAAAATTTTACCTTGTAAAATTGGAAACAATATCGTGGGTTAGATATTTAACTCTGTGTTAGTGCTAATCGGCTTTTGAACAACTGGGCCCAGGTTACTAAGGTAAATTTAAAAACATCCTGTATCTGAACATTTGTCTATGACTCTATAATCACTTTTTATAAACTCCGGCTATCTAAACTAAAAACAAAATTTTACATATGGATTATAAAAACATTTTTTTCATTTTAAACTGAGTAGGAGGAAGATTGCGTTTGAACTCACTAATGAAATAATTAACCAGCCACGTTGGAGTAAAACTAAAGCTGATCTTTTTAATATCTCAAATGCAGAAAACAATTGAATCTTAAGCAAGCAGTAACAACAATAATAAATTTTAAGAACATCATTTTGTTTTCTTCTATGTTATAATAGTCCCTCATACATGCTAAACATTGTATGTCAAATTCATTGTTTTTGTTTGTCGCCGAGGGCGCAAACATTCTTTATCAGACCAATGAGGAAGCCAGAAGGTTAGGTGAAGTGAAGTTGGCGAAGTAAAAGACCCGCTGTGTCAAACAAACATGACAAATGAGTTAGGATTTGTAAAATTTAAAAGGCGGCCGAATATCTCTCTTTCAGTCTGTTTCTGAATAGACACCACCCTTTTACGTAATGGGTATTTGTAGCAATGTAACATTAAAAATAAGACGGTTCCTTTTAAAATTAACTTTTGATTTGTTCTCATAAATACATATGACCGAGTTTGTATAAAATCGGATTTACTGATATCCGATGAAAAACAGGTGTGTATATTTTTTTTCAAATGATTAGATTGCGCGGAGCGCTGGCTAAATTGAAAATAGAACGTTTCTTTCGGTTGTTTTTTTCACTATAATTACCATTTACCTCTCGTTATTTCGGCAGTGTTCTCACACTCAAAGGTTTCTTTAGCTATACGTGTTGACCACACCTTTATTTTTTTTCTCGTGGTTTTCTCGAGCGAAATTCTACTTGATTCATGTTTTGTTTCGTGTGGTCAAATTACTTGGCGTTATACTTTAGAACTTGATACACCTTATTACTAGCAGTAATCATAGATTAGTGAAGTGCTTTCGATAGTACTGTGGTAGAAGGATAGAACTTAGTCCTGTGTAAAAACAGTTAACACAAACATGAAGACAAATAATAAACTGTTGTGTAATTTCATGGGAAGCTTACATGCCGTATTTGCTGAAACGACCCACACCCAGATCTTCTCGGAGAAATCCAATATATGGCGTCAATTTGGATCAACCACAAAATTGAGATTTTTTCCGCCTGCTCAGGAATGAAACTCAGACCCCTCGGAAATATCCAAAATGGCGTCGATTTGGATCAACCACAAAATCGAGATTTTTTCTCCCTGCACAAGATTATGATTGCGTTCTTCTAACGTCGAACGCAACAACAGCATACAGAACAAAAGGCATTTACAAGTCAATAGACCGCTAGAAAAAAGCTCGTTAAGTAATCTACCATTACGGGCCCATATACACTTGCGCCCTTCTTTAGGCCTTGGGAGGATCGCCGGTTGCACTGAGCCGGACCAACGCTCAAAATGCTTGTTCTGTACTTGGCAGTGTGCTTACGGCGATTATAATTAAAGTTAATTAAACCACGTGTTTTACTGACTGAACAAAGAAAGTTTACTTTTTTAAAAAGAGAAAACAAAAAAAACATAAATTCTGTCGCTTGAATGTTTTTTAATTTATCATATATCAAATATCCTTGTTTTTATAAGTATATTGTTTTTTCGAACCGACATTGATATTCTTTCTCCGATTTTCAAACATGGAAAATTATATTCTGAGCCCTGACGGAATTAACCTTGAAATATTCTTAAAATTTGGCTTGTAGTAGATCGACTCTTATAAAAACGAGTTCAACTAAAGATTCAAAATTAACGAACGTTTTTCTCGGATTATATTATTTCGGCTTAAAAACGTATCTAAGCCTAAGGTTACAGTGAGACTTAAACACACACTTGAAAAACTTGGAGGATAAAAAATCATACCAAATAAGTTAAGAAGATTTTTTCGGTACCGGAAACTAAACGAGAAGGCTTTTTCTTATCTTGAAATACTGAAGTACCGAAAGGTGATAAAAATCACATCTAATATCATTTGTATGTATTGCTTATCTTAGCAAAGCTATTCTAGCCAAAGGATGGAGTAATCTTGGGTCCGCAATTTCATTTTTTGAAACTATTTCAAGAGTATATTCACACCCGTTTCTTTTGATGTCATCAAATGTTTTCCGTACGTTGAGTTAACTGGTGAAATAGGATTCAGCTAAATATTTTACGATTATTTATGGCGACTTTAGACATCCGAAAGAAGTTTAAGGAATAAATGAATACTAAATAATTTATTCAACGTCAATTGCGAAGGAAGTGGTTGCCCATTCTTTCTAGCCAGAGGCTGATGTTTAATCGTTGGACGGCTCAGATCTTGGCGTGAAAGTCAAAATTGCAGAGGGAGGAAAACCCTCGAAGTCAGACTGAGATCGACAAATCTCAGCCGTCGAGCCCAGGAATCGATACCGGGTCGTTGAGGTAGAATGCACGATTGATGACCACTCCCATTATGGTAATATAACTTGGATGTTTAGAAGTTGTCAATTCACAAATTCTAGAGCATTTGAACATTCACCTGACATTTTAAACATTTATTCAAAACCACACTGCTTCTACTACACATTTGAATTATTTTAGTCTTGTAGCCACTCAGACCTCGTCTCTACGCGGGAATTCTATAATACTCTCTGTCTTTATGTGACAGACTACGTACACAGTGCAAGATTAATGCAACATCATGAAAACTCGGTGATGCGGACATTTAAATTTGGTTTTAATGAACAAAACAAAACCCTTTTTTTAAATTCGATATTTAATCCTGAGTGAACCTGCATCTTTACAAGTGGTCAAAATGCTTTATTTTTAAAACAATTTTTGGAGAAAAATTACCTTAAATTTATTATTTAAAGGTGTATTTGTTGTGGCGAAACTGAAGTGAATGTATGTTTTTATTTTACAATTGCTTTCACGAGAGCGCAGAATGAAAATTGAAGTTGCCAACAGTCTAACATACAGTGATGTACTGTGTAAACTTGTCTTAAACAAAAATACATTATTTTTGAAGGTTTTTCCCTTCTATAGCATCGCTTTCATTGTCTTGAATTGTTCGCACTGACAAACTAAGAAGATCAGCTTTGTGTTCAATAGTTTAAAAACATTAAAAGACAAAGCGATTTGATGGCGCTTCAAAGCCAGCCCCAGGCCCACAGCTGCCAGGGGGGCCATTATTTCCGTCATCTTCGTCGTTGGGGTAGTAGTTAGTAGCCTTGCGTTTGTTGAAGCTTCGGTGTTCTCTCTCCTTCTCCTGCAAGATAAGAAAAATCAACGATCAGTTGTAGTACACGTAACAGGTAAACAAATGTAAATTTTATCAATTTCGACTGCTCACTATCGGTCTTTAGTATTTACCAAACCAGTCAATATCTACTTTCGCGCGCTCTGATTGGCTCCAGTAACTAACGATATCCAAGATTAGAAACCGACCAATATCCATTTTCGCAGGCTCTGATTGGCTCTTGTAACCCGCGATATCCAAGACAACAAGTTGATTTTGAGGCGAAAGTCAAAATAACAGGAAGCTCGTCTGCGAAAACTAAAACTTTACCATGTATTGCCTAAGTACATTTCTATCTCCTTATTTTGGTAAATACTAAAACAACTGTCCCCCGCCCCGGTCAGGGTCAGTTCCTAGATATAACCCTCAATGTCGGTCAATATCCACCATTATTCACCTTCCCTCTGGGGATACTTGTTAATTACTCGTTTTAAAAAGATATTTTTACCTAGACATTTATAAATATCTACAAATAAACTGCAAAGTTTTCAAATTAAAGTGCATATGACATATTTTTTAAAGTTTCTTGTAGTTTAATATGTCAAATATACGGATTCTACTTTTTAACGGTATGTTATCGTTTTAACAGCTTTTTGTCGTTTTAAACAAGCGCTTTGAGCAAAAAACATGTCCACTGGCATCGCGCGGGCCAAATGACACGTGATACTTCTGTGACGTCAAGTTGTTAACCCGAAACACTATTCAACATGGCGACAGAGTAGGTTAGGAAGAAAGGTGGAAGAAGAGGTGTTGCTGGAGCGCCCAATGGCACCAGAATGGAATGATAAGCAAGTAAAATAGACTTATCCAAGCACTTTGTGGTTGCGCGAGGTAAGCAACTTTACGTCACATGAAACTAAGCAAAGTTAAATTACACCCCAGTCCCCGGGACACTTTTTCAAATAATTTAGGAATTTCACGGCCTAAAATGACTTTTTGATACTACAGTGAATTTGTACACATATCAAACTACTAAACAACAACAAAAAATATGTCATATGCAGCTTAAGTAACGATGTTGATTCTATAAAAAACTAAAAAAACGGGGAAATATTTACAAATTTCTAAAATCGAGTCCGTAAGCTTCGAGAGTATTTGCTCAGACGATGTCATGAAATGATTTAAATCTCCATACGCTTATAATATTCACTGCCAAGCAACGGTTGGGTTATCGTATAGAATTGGAAAAACGGCTTTAGTAGAAATCTGCGTTGAGATATGTGGCGGCGTGAGCAGATACAGCGGAAGTGACGTAGCGACTAGCCGCTGGCCACGTAGCTCACTTGTAATGAATGGATGATGACAAGTGAATTTTTACCTTTAGATCAGTAGATTAAGAGCTTACATCATCATCACCATTTATATCATATGTATGAAAGAGTTAGCTCTTAGCAGGGTTCTTTCACTTTGCTCAAGACGAAATTTTAGGACTTTTCCAGGTGATTTCCAGTTGTTCTAAACTGTTTCAAGGTTTCGATATGTGAGAGATATTGTAAGAAAAACTCAATTCTAACACCAAAATACCAACTTTCTTTCCTCTTTTGACAAAAAAAACAACGAGGTTTCATGAAGGGACACAAAAACTGCAGGAAACAAATATTCCCATTTAATTCATTAATCTTAATTTAAGCTCTAAAAAATTTCCTACAATTTTAAAAAGACGAAAGAATACTTGAATGCGCGGCGCCAAAACCATGTGAGCATCGAGTCCTGCATTTTCAATGTTAGAATGTAATTTACAATCAAGGTGTATGGGAAACGTAAAATTCAAGGATTTTTCCAGGACACTCTCAAAAACTCCTTCATTTTCAAGCAATTACAGGCCTAGGACAAAAAATTCCAAAAATTCAAGGAATTCCAGGTTTTCCAGCTCGCTCTCGAAAAATCTACCATTTTTAAGCAAATCCAGGCCTAGGACGAAAAATCCAAAAATTCAAGGAATTCCAGGTTTGCCAGGTTGCTCTCGAAAAATCTACCATTTTTCAAGCAATTCCAGGCCTAGGACTAAAAATAAAAAAATTCAAGGAATTCCAGGTTTTCCAGGTCGCGTACGAACCCCTTCTTGGGAGCCTTAGTTCTTAAAGGGTGTTCACGCTAGAGACGCAAATGGAAGCGCAGACGCAGACGCAGACGCAAGGACATTCGCACTAGCGACGCAAGTGACGCAAGCTACGCAGTCGTCTGTGTCTGCGTTTGCGTGATCCCCATTCACACTTGGAAATTTGTAAAGCAAGAGCAAACGCAAGCGCAAGCGCAAGGTGTGCGCAAGAAAAAGGAAAGTTTCGTTTTTCTTGCGTCTGCGTCTGCGTCAAGTTACATTCACACTTGTTTTTATTGCGTCTGCATCTGCATCTGCGCTTGAGTCTCTTGTGTAAACACGCCTTAAGGGGGAAAGGAGGGTTTTCTCGTTGAAATTTTCCAAAAATAAATTTATAGCTTGTTTCAGTATCTTTGAGTTTCTTTGGATAGAATACAATTAAAACAAAGTTGTTTGTCCGCTTATAGTTTTGATCTCTGATAGCATCTTTCACCTCAAGTGCCCCGGTAAGTTGATCAAAGAAAACGGGTACCCGGGTAACGGATCAGGCTTCTAATGAGAACCCTATAACGGTAATTGGTTTTACCTGAAGGAACATCAAATTATCCTGCTGGACAGTCTCCCAGTGTACCCTGGGAACAGGTATCTCTGCCCTACTAACTCGTGTTCCCTGGCAGCCCGCTGGATTTGATGATTGCCTGTAAATAAACACATACGGTGTATCCTTGGGGAACCGACTTGCATTGCTTGCAAATGTTTTGAAACTCGCATACGAAACCCTGCTGTCGTTAAACAGGTACCATTCATCGGGTTCGTGTGCAGTTTCACACTTGCCCGCCTCATCCTTAGGGGATGAATTACTTGAAGACCTCGCATAGCAGTAATAGTGTCCACTGTCTGACGAAGTGCCTGAATGCACAATAACAGAGCATAACGTATACTCGGAGATTTGAGTTTCTAGCGCATCTGCGCTGTTTCTCTGTCCAGGAATCGTCCCTTCTCTCATTTCCTCACTTTGCTCACTAAGAGCAGAATCGACTGGAGAGCTGCACCGCTTTGTACTCGTTTCCATGTTGTGTTGTAAATAGACACTGGGAAGTAATAGAGAAAGTGGATATGTGACATTGTAGAGAATTTTAGCACGAGACTGAGTTCTAACATCAAAAGAGAATCTCTTCAAAGCCAATACGAGGTATAACGGATGTTTTGATATAATGACACTCCTCTCTGCATCTTGCAAGCTCTGACAATTTTCACAATAATACCTGTTACCCCCTTCTAACACTTCCGGCTGTAGAAAATACTGCAGTAAGGACTCGAGTCCGAAGGTTGACTCTGCAGTCCCGTGTAATGCAGGCTCCAAAGTCTTGGTGAAATGGAAGGGCTCTGAAGAAGCGGCGCTTCCTTGAGATTTACTGGAAGATGGCCCAGCAGAGTCTTCCATGGTCTCTGGTGGGCCAGATGGGCTTATTGGGTTCTTACTAATGTCGCCCCCCTTAAGACTGCGATCTAATGGCGAACTGCATGAAGAGTCGACAGTTTCAACTGGGTCTCGAACAGCATCTTCATTGGTGCATGACTTGTTGGACCAATTACTTTCCACAGGGAAAGCCAGAGGCAAGTCTGTGAACACCTCCTCTCTACATGACGTATTGTTACATCTCCGGCAAAAATGGTTCACCAGCAGTGTTCCTGCAAAGCTGTCATCAAGAAGGGTATGGATTTTCTGTTTGGATTCCATGTCGTTTTCCTCCACAGGTTGTGATTTGGACCTCTGTAGCTCCTTGTCCTCAAGATCAAGTTTGTCTAACAGAAACTTCAAGAACTCAGAGCAATCCTGTTGTGCTCCAAAGGTGAACCAAGATGGCCTTGCAGCTGTCAGAAATTTAGACGGTGCAAATGCTGGGCGCTGGAAAATAATAATATACATGACATCAAAATAATAAGACACATCAAAATGAACCAGTTGTTCGAAATTTTGTCGTATGTATATTACACTAGTAGTAATCGGAGATTAGGGAAGTGCGTTCGGAATTTCAAAGGGGAAATATTGCTTTTCGGTTATTAGGATAGATGAATATGCCTATGGTATGTTGTCAAATAAAGGGTTATAGCGTATTGTGAAACCTGTATTTACTCTGTGTACAAAAAGGTTTTAAAGCAGCATCCTTTGCGCAACGAAATTGTGACGTCGTTCAAAATGGCGCTGAAAAGATGAACGGCCGGCCGATCGAACGAAAAAACACGGGTCAGCTTCTGCTTACGTGCACAGGACACCTACGCGATCACAGGTACCCCAAGAGATTAGGAAGCGTTCTTCCTTCGTCGAACGCTGTTGATAAGAGAAATTTACATCGGGTCCGATGAGCATGTTGCTTGACGATCAACAGAAGTAATTCCCTGTCTGAGAGGTCTGGGGGAAAATGCTTTGAAATCAGTATTTAAAATCAGCCCATCCCACTGTGACCAGTTGCCTCGGTAGCTCAGTGGTAGAGCACCAGTAATGAAATCGGTGAGTCCTGGGTTCGATTCCCGCTTGGGGCGTCTGATTTTTCCAGTGTTTGTTCTGTTATTGTTTCCTCTTAATAGACATCAAAGTTTCTCTTTCTGAATATGAACCAGTTGAAAAATAATAGTAAATTCTTTAATATTTGACAAAAAATTAATGCCATGCCATCGGCAAAACACAGAGACTTAATGATAAAACATTGAATAAACAATTATAAAAACCATTGAAAAAATTATTTTCAAAAATTTGAGGTTTACTTACCTGCGACAGTGATAAAAAGGCAAAAACTGCTTGAAGATGATACATGACCGATTGGTTGGCATTTGTTGCTTGTCTTGAACAAACCAGAAGATAAAATCTGGTAAAGAAGAATACAAAAAATCTTTTTAGCTCTTAGCTTGGAAAACATTTTTGTTCACATGGTATTCTAGCTTTTAATAATTGCACCACTTTAAAGGCAATTTAGTTTGTTTTGCCCTACCACTGACAGAGGGAATATTTCTTGTAGACTCCATGGGGGAAATTCTTCTCCTTACAAGAAGACTTTCAAATACAGACTTAATACTGACGATATTTTACACGATTTAGGTGGGTTAAAATGACAAAATGATGGCTCATCCTTGGTGTAAGAACTTGTAAAGTTTTTTTCTTTGGTTGTTTATTCTATCTATTGTTTTGATTTCATCGTTTTCTTTGTTTTGTCACTATTAATTTCATTCTATCTATTGTTTTAACTTCATTGTTTTCTTTGTTCTAAATCACTTGTGAACTTTACTATACCAAGGTAAACCCAAAATGATCAAGTCTATAAAGCTAAAGATACTTACTCATCCAACATGAACAAAGCCTGAAGGACACTATTCATGTAGCAGGTGTTCCCAAGATTGACAAGTCCTGTCTTGCCTGTTGCAGATTTGGTCTCTGTCAGCAAGGCCTTAATGGGTGCACTGATTGATTGCGCTGACCAAAAACTTTGTGATAACCACCTTTTAATCATCTCTTCTGATGGCTGAGGCATCTCCTGCCAAAAAAAAAAAGATTCTTAATGCTAAAATAAAGATATGTTAAAAAGCTTCTGCTCATGATACGAAAGACAAACAAATTTTAACAACTCTTTAAGAAAAAATTACCAGACTTTCCTGCCACATAAAACGGCAAGAAACTTATAACTCAGGTGCTGTACTTACATCTCCTGAACTTATAAAAATGTCTCTCACTTTTTAAACGTTTGGAGTTGGCATGTATGAAAAGAATAAGAATATAACTGAAATAATAAATTAACTGTTTATTCTTTTGTCTCACGATAAGTCACTAAATATTGTTCACAACGTTTCAACTGCTTATAAGCCTCAACCCTAACAACATCAACGGGGATAACGGAATAGAAATTCTGAAAGTTTGGATAACGACTATCAAAAAATACCAAAACCACTGATGTGCGACAAACAAGCGGACATCCGAGGAAACCACACAAAACGAGAACAATAGGATCGAAATCAGCCAATCACAACAAACCACCACCATACATAATGCTGTACCGAAACCAGTCGACGCCATCGCCTGAAGAAGACTAGCAGTAAGCAGTGACTTATCCTGAGACAAAAGAATAAACAGTTAATTTATTAACTAACAGCCACGATGCATAATAACCTATTTTACAACATAACAGAAATAGCTTAAGGTTGACACATACCTTGAGTGAGTCCAAAACAGGTTCGTACAACTCAGGGAAGCCTGAATGTTGATACATGAGGCAGTGCATCAGTTCAGACAAAGTGGACAGAGTTGATTGTGACGACAAAGAGTTCTCTTTCTTTAAACTCTGCACCATTACTGGGACAAGATTAACAATCTAAAACAAAATCAGGTATTTGAGTGTAAAGGTGTGTTTGTTTGGGCCAATTCCAGAATGGGAATACATAAAATAGATTCGTGTGGCTGCTTTTTCTGCTACTCACAGGGGCCAAATAAATGGGGGGCTCAAAACAAATGGGGAGGGGGAAATTTTTGAAATTTTTAATAAAGGGGAGAATCAAAACAAAGGGGGTGGAGGAGGGGGAAATTTTTGAAATTTTTAATAAAGGGGAGAA
>JAOBRB020195541.1:0-12301 GCA_027575285.2 Zoanthus pulchellus
AACGCCTGACCGACTCTCCTCGGCATCACAGATCACTTATTGATTAGCGATTGCATATCGACAAGTTAACAAACTTTAGTGCCTACCTGCGCATGGATCCAGATTCACTCTTGTATCCAGGACTCCTCACGTAAATGTCAACAAAAAAAGTTGAAGATTGGCAAACAACATCTGGATATGTGCGGACTGGGCTGAGTTTGACTGGAAGTTTTTCTTATCTCATTATCTTCGTATCTGCTAATAAACGTTGTGTTTAAAACTATAAAATATCACTTAACGGTTTTCACGCAATAAAAAAGAAGTTAAATTCTGATGAAAACTGCCGCAAGTGCAGCCGAAACGTCGTTTTAAGATTTCAACTTTTTTTATATTACGTAAAAACCGTAAAACATATTTTATAATTTTGACAACGCGACACATAAAAGCCTCAAAGACACCAAACCCTGTGTTGTTTGTTTTATAAAAATCACATTGAAAACCTAATTCAAGATGCAAATGATCACGTTAATTTTATTTTCAACCTTTTATCTGCAGACGACATGACGGGTTCAGAGTCTGTTTTTACTATATACGAAGGTCACGAAATCATGTTTCACGTTTCAACGCTGCTGCCTTACACACCGGATAACTCGCAACAGGTTCAGAACTTTCTGTCTTTTAACACCTGACATCGAACAATAAGGTTGTATTGATTTTAAACCATAGCAGTTACGTCAGTTTATCAACTTGGCAATCTGATAATGCAGATACATAGCCATAGTGTCAAATAGATTTTCTTCCATGTACACCTTACAGCACAGAAAAGGAGACTTCAGGTATCTACTTGTACCTCTTACGGCAACACACAACAGGAACCTTTGGTGCCTACCTTTTACATTTTATACAACATAACAGGTACCTTAAATCCCTACCTTCTACATTTTATACTGAAATCACGACAGGTACCTTAGGTGTCACCTAGTACATCTTACAACAGAAAACTGGTACCTCAGTTGACTACCTTATACACTTTAAAACATACAACAGGTACCTTATTTTGTTAAGAGTACACTAACAAGGCCGCAGTGACGTCATATGAAAGCCGGCAAATTTGATTCTTCTGTCATTGTAGCTTGAGCGCAAGAGGCATATTGGGAACGATATTGTGACGATAGTATTCCAAGATACTAATGAAGGAAAGCAATCTTCCTTTGTTCCCGTAGGAGTAAAATCGAAGTTCATTCGTATCCTTTGTAAGCTATTTCAGTTTAAGTTTTTGTGCCTTTTATTTAAAACGAAAAACTTAGCTAATGGTTTAAATTTGAAATCTATAATATTTTATTTATTGTAATTAATCATGCAAAATTACTAGTATTATAATTATTTTTTCGTGTAAAAACTAATCTCTATTGTTATTTATATTCCATTGTGACTTTATAAAAGTATATCATTACTACTTCAGAGTGTTAAATTGTTTAGTATTTTGATTGTTTTTTTATTATTATACTGAAATTAACGGTCAATATTTATTCTTCATGCAATGTCTAATCATATTACTTTTGCATATACAATTATACAATATAAGAGTTTGTATTCTAGTATTAGTTTCATTTTTTCAAAAAGCTGCAGCACTTTATTTTGAAGTATTAAGTTTTCTCAGCGTTATAAACAATTATTATGATAAACTTTTGTTTGGTTTTTAAAAACATGACGTATAAGAGAAGTATCGTAAATTAGGCAATACTACTTCACATTGAGAGAAGAACAAAACAATTAATTAATCAATTAACAATTAACAACATAACAAAGATTCAAAGATATACAGTAGCTCATAAACTGACTAATATGTAAGGTTTTTTTTAAAAAAGAATGTGTATTTTCACATGCAACTAAATGGCGACAGCAGGTAGTATGCGAACGTATAATTGCTCTATAAGATATTAAGATAGTCGATAGTTTTACACTAAATACTTTTACCTTAGTTTGATATTTAAGAGAATCAAATAAAACATTTAACTCATTAAGTTTATCTCATTAAAAATCCCTCTAGTTTTATTTATATCTTTAACTGAAACCTCGTTGATGATATATCTTCTTTTTAGTATTTTATAATTATTTCTCTAGATCTTAAGGCTCTTAATCAAAAATTTTGTTATGGGATGCAAAAAGAATTTTTTGGGGACCACCTCTCCTAGATGTGATGTCAAAAAAAAGAGAAAGATTTTTAAGACAACGATACGTCATAAGTTTGTTCCAGAAAAGATCGCTTCTTAATTGGTTCAAAACCTATTGAAATTTAAGACCATTGTTTTTATACCAATGGGCAAAGTGAGCTTTACTGCATCATATCAGTGTCCCAGAAACCTTTCAGCAAAAAATCCTTTTGGTTTGCTTTCATGACCATTTGACATGGTAAACTTTTTTTTTATTCAATGCATATATTATCAAATAGATTTTATGAACCTTTACGGCCTTTACGCACCCCACAACATCCCCACCCCTCTCCTCCTCCTCCTCCTCCTCCCCCCCTGGGTAGGGCCTGTTATGGTTTACTTGCAAGATCCTTAACTTCTATCTTCAGATGTATACGCTCACGTGACATACAGCAAATCAGAAGATAGTTACAAGTAAGTGAAGGCCTAAAAATATTTGCAGAGCAGCAATTACCATGGAATCCTATTTGGCTTTATAAAATGAATTTATGTATGGCCTAAGAATTTAAGTTTAACCCACGGAATCAGTGACAACTCACGATTGAAATTATAACAGCGTAATTAAAGAACGTTCGGAGAAGGGTTGTTGGAGCACATGAAGCCGGAGGGGGTTTTGTTTAACATGTCAGCTCCGTACTTGGGAATCCTGTTTAAGTTATTGTAGTTGTCATCACTCACGCTTTCGTCCTCCATGAGCGGAGGTCTAGGGTAGAACTCCACACCATAGCTGAGGTCTGATTTTTGTCCGGGTACTACGGTTTCCTTTTATCAGCATGATAGTCGACTTTCCCGCCAAAATCTGAGCCAACGAACGATTAAACATTAGCCTCTGGCTAGGAACAGTGGACAACCACTTCCTTCGCGATTGACGCTAAATATAGTATTTATTTACATTTTTTTTATGTTTGCGTTTAAATGATAAAAATTTTAAACCGTGGCTGTTTAAATTACATCTGTCAATAAATCACCTACGAACTTCGACATTCACTATCGTTTGAGAAGGATATTCAGTGAGTGTAATTGTGTATATTATAACAATTGTTGAAAGTTCATTTTTTTGCACAGACTAACTGTTTATTCCGAGAAGAACGTTCCAATATTCGGACCTCCTCTTCCATGTCCGCCAGTGTTTCATGATCACCAGAAGTTTCGGGATTTTTTGCTGATAAAATGTAAGTGGCGTGAAATTAGTAGAAATGATTTAAAATTTAAGATTTTGCATGTTTTATATAGACTTGTCATGCACTTAGTGTAGTTGATAAGATCTCTACATTACAATTGCGAGATTTTCAGTTCGGTAAACGGCTTTCAGTTGGGGTTCAAAGCATTCCTGTGACTTTCTTTCCTGCCTAAGCTAAAACAATTATTTTTTCTTGAGGTTTTTCGCTTAATAACATAAGAACTACATTTAATGCGAGACTAAAGCTATGTTTCGTTGCAAACTGAAGAGGTGGTAACCTTCAGTATCATTACGACTCTTTAATAAGTAATATAAACTATTCACTGCATAATTGCTTGATATATTTAACGTTCAATTCGGTTGTTTAGCATCCTTTGTGGTCGCCTTCAGTTTGGGTTTGCCAATATTTTTTAATTTTGCTGCTGAATCTATAACTCACCTTTCCATCATCCGTCTTCGCTCAGTCAAGATGAAGCCGCGGAGATGATTTTTCAAAACAAAGCGCTAACGATGCCGGATAACTAGTCGTTTAAAAATGATTATATATTTTAAAGTCTTTTTCATTCGTTCTTTCAAGTGGAAAACCCGAGAGTATCAAAACGTAAAACAAATATCTATAGTGAAACTTTTCATCCAATCGTATAACTGCTCTGTTAATCGATTGAAAATTGCTGATAAATATTGAATCAATTCTAAGTCGTTCATGGTTTTAGCCAATTATATTTCTTGTATGAAACACGTAATTCACTCACGAATACCCACGGAATACCCTTGATTCATGGTGAAATTGTTTCACTTCTTTGAAGGAATTGTTTTGGTTACGTACCAATAACAGGATAAACAAGTAAACCGCACTGTTATGACTGTAATCTCTATGTTTCTAACACTTAATCCAAATATAGAACGTTTTAAAACTACTGCCAATCTCAAAATTCAATTTTTTTTTTGACCTCGTTACACTTAACAGAAGCAAAATAAGTTATCATTCGACACAAACTTCAAAGAGTCATCTACAAAATTAAAATAATTAAAGAGTCCCAATAATTCTCAGTGCCTGGTAAGTTGGTCTGAAATCCTATACGTTGCGCATGTTTAATGTTAAAACCACGAAAACGACTCCAAAGTAAAATAAATGTTATAATAATGAAAATTTATTTTTTTCATTTCAGTAATGAACGGCGAGAAGGCTGCGTACATGTCTCCAACATTTAGCAACCGACGACAACGAACTCTGGACAGTCTACTGACACGTTTGCTTCAGGACCATATGACAGAGGTAAAAAAGTACCATGTTGGATTTTCAATTTTGCTGACAAATCCTTCAGGTTCAGTAACATTTAACTTGGTCTCCGTATAATTGTCTGGATTTCCAAATCGCTGCAATTATCCCAAAGTTTGACGTCGACTTTGTATTGAAGACACAATACCTTTGAGCCAATCAAAGGAAAGATAAAGCTCATCAGCCAAACTTGATTCAGCCAATCAGAAAGCTTATATTAATTTCCGTCCTCTACACGAAGTAATAACTCAAATATTTCTGAAACAATTGTCGCGATTCGGGCGATTGGTGCGATTAAAAAAAGAACGATCCCTCGACGCCACGTGGTACATAAGTCACTCACCAGGAACTTCCAATCCAATTTGTTGAAAGCAAAGGTTTCAGTCTTCCCTTGCATGAAAACTTTTCAACAGCTTGAAGTCTTTAGTCAGCTAATCCACTCTGAGTGGTTCTCGGTTGAAATGTTATATTTTTAATCCTTTGAAGAACTGGTGATAGGGAACCCGTTATCGGAGTAACGTCCTGTTGGGTTAATCCTTGCCCTTTATGGCTAAATAAAATATAATGAAATAAATAATTCCACAAGTTAATTGCCCATATATAATATATATGCATTTCAGCAAAAAGCGTTTGAATTCTGAAAAGCACGCAAAAGATAAACAACTAAATAAATCCACAGCAAATTAAGTTATCTTTTCAGTTTAGATTCCAAAATTAAATAAGTTTGATTCCTTCACAGAAAATGGGATTCCGTAAGTCATGGAGTGACGTCATTGATGCTCCACGCGCTACACGCACTCGACGGAAAGAGACAGAAAGAGAGCATCTCTTCCTACAGTTCGGACAGGTAAGGGCAACGCAAATAACACAGGAGCCTTAAGTTATAGAAATAAGACGCTATTGTTGGCGCTCTTTGTAAGATCTCTGACTTCTAGTTAACAGGTCCTGCGTTCGACTCAGGTTTTTTTCTGTGAAAGTTAACTTAGCTTTCCATGCATCATCCGATGTGGCTCCCGCCGGTCAAGGTAAATCTGGAAGTGACTCTTCAAAACCTTAAAATGTGCGCGCGATTTCAGCCCATCCAATAAGGGTGCAAAAATTGACTTTGATAATTGGTATATAACACTCAAAGTTGTTTTATTAACACTACTAACATGAAAGAATGGTCTTATATCCATAGTCACTAAAGCTGAAAACTATTGTCAAAGGTGATGCACCGACAAGTCTCATCAACACAGCATCCTGCGGAAACACCAAGGTTGAGGTAAAATGCTTTTCTAACTTTCTTTTGGAAAAAAATGCATCCTATATACAACTAATGAAGTTTCTTTTTTCAATCAGCCATTTATTTTATTTTTGAAATACTCATTCTTCTATTTAATAGAACATGTAAATCCTAAGGAGGCATGCAGCGTCGTTTAATAGGAATAACTATAGAATACCCATGCAGTTAATGTAAGTCAGGGCATTTGTTTGATATAGAGAACGAATAATATGCAGAATAAATCACCATTTCATTACCAACAGTTGCAGGGTATTCTATAGTTTCTGCCCATCGTCATCTCAGCAGCAATTTCACAGAGCTTTGTATATAGCCAGCTATAGTTTGCCTCCTTCCAGCTGCTTGCAGCTGCGACTTCTAATTGGCACTGAAAAGCTCCTTTTCATTGGATATTGAGGACAATAGCTAAAAGACTATTTCTCGCCACTATCATTCTTTTCCAAAGATGAAAGTGAATAACTAAGACAATTCTATATGTGACCCTCCATAGGAAAACCAACCTAAAAGTGATGATACGCACACGCTGCTTTTAACATGCACGCCGTGTCAACCGCGCTATTTTGCACGGCATATGCACATATTAATGAGCGAAACAATAGTAAATACGGTACGTTTTGTTTTGACTATCTTGACACGGCCTGACACGTCTTGGCAACCTTGACACGGTAAATCTTTTGTTTTTACATGTCAAAGTGCTCTTTGTAAGCTTCAGCCATTATAACATACAGTACCAGTGATCGATTTTTAAGATGTTTTTAATAATTTATTATGCTCAATTATTTGCGTCTAAAACTGTACACTGTGTGTCTATCCTTTCTTCTGTTGGTTCTCTTGTCGTCTGGTTAAATATTTAAGATAAAAGGTGCTCCAAATTGTGATGAAAGTATTAGTCATCGATAGAATTTAAATCGGAAATCTTCAGCTCACTTTTCAAACATCAGACTTCGAGGTACCACTTAGTGATGTAGACAACCCAAAGGCGCAAGTCTTTTGACAGAGAAAAATAGCATTGAAAAATTACGTTAATTTTATTGAATAAAAAGACACAGAAACGCAATTCCAAAAATATTCTCGGGTACGCTAGCTATAAACAGCTTACACATTTGGCGCTTTCTCAATTATTGGTCTGCTAATTCTCAAATCCTGGCTTCACCAACGTCAGTTACTTTTTGCCTTTCTTAAAAAAACTTATCTTGTTATTCTTTATTTTCTTTGCTGTCTTTTCAGCCATGGCGGCATCAGTGTGTATGCGAGGATTTCCCGCGCAAAATTGTCTGCGGAGATTCTTGGGGTGAGTCTTTTTTTAATCGCAATTTACCAAAACTTCATAACTATAGATAACAGACTAAATGTTCTAGTAGCTAACTTGAAGCCACTATCTTGGGCATCATATATAGCCACGTAACTGGTATCGGGATTTACCACTTGAATCTACCTAATGGGACAGCTGCACTCTAAGGTGGAAGGAGACATTTCCAGTGAAAGACACACAGATATATACGCATATAAATTAACACGGATATGTCTCCGAAGGCTTTAACGTCCTTATCAGAGAAGCTAAATCCTTATGAAACAATTTGGTAATAAAAATGTAAATTCTACACCGTAAAAAGAAATACTGACGTTTCGGACGTTAGTCCTTCGTCGGAGTAAAGGGTAAATCCTTATACGAGCCTAGTGGCCCATAAAGCCGGCGCTTATCTCCGGTTTCTATAGTATTAAGCGTATGAGAGTCTTTGACTCCCCCTGGACAGGACACTAATCCATCGCAGGTTAGCTCCCAGCACACGCTGATACTCATTTACCTACCCCGGGAGGATGGAAAGCTGAGTTGGCTTAGGCGGGAAAGAAGATCACACGAATATTCGAATTTCGGCAAAGTGCCGGGGATCAAACTCGGGATCATGTGGCTGGAAAGCAGAGATCTTACCAGCTGCGCCAACCATGTTCGCCTATCAGAGAAGACGCATCTTTACCTCGATTATTTTATGACCTTGAGTGTTGGTTCGGCCGGGAATCGAACCTGGGACATTGAAAGTGAAATGTTAAAAAACTTACCTTCTGCGCTAACTGTGCATCATTATACGTTTAGTCACTTTGCTTATTAAAATTTCCAATAGTTTTAGTTCAATTTTTTTTACTCAATGACACAGATTAGTTCTCATATCATAACAAAAACAATTTTGTTAAGTCTAACTTGTAAGAAAAACGCAAAACATAATGAAATGGATCATCAATCTTTAAGTCTTTTTGAATGCATAACTTTTACAATTAACGGCTGCTGAACTTATTTTGTTTTTAGAAAACTAATCTTTATCCACAACCCGTTTTCTTTTTAAGGGGATAACCTTGTTTTGGGAACTGAAGAAGGAATCTGCGTTTTACAAGGTACTGTCTAAAGATTGCTTGTATTCGACAGTGTTTGGTTTCAGTTAGACTTCATGTTTACTATGATATTTAACAATTAGTCGCCACAGGCGACGTAAATATCGGTGAATATATAATCACCGAAAAGAAGTCGAGGTAACTGTCGCGATATTCACAGAGCCTGAGGTGAATAATTGTTTTAGTATAATTGCTAAGGTGATTATTCGAGAAAATAGAACGACAACTTTAAAAAATTCCAACTACTATGCAATATTATGATTTGATTTGACATTTCTCATTTATAACGTTATATACTGAATTCCAAAAAAACCATCCAAATGGAAAACGAAGAGGAAACGAAGAAAGGGAAGAAAATCAATTTTAGACAAATTGCTTGGCACAATCGTTTGGCTTCCTGTGGTAAAAACGTGACCGGGATTCCTTTGCCCAAAAAATTTTCCCCTGAGACCCCCCTCTCAAATAATCCTTGGATCCGCCCTTGAATACAGTTACTATCACCGCGCGGTGATCATGATTATAGCCAGAGAAAACAAAGTTCTCAACCAATCAGCTCGCACCATTTCTATAATCACCGAAAGGAATTATTCTAAAGTCTATAAAGCTGTTTTCTTCAATTCTTTGCAGTAAAAAAATAATTGGATCTACATAAATCTGTAATGTTATGAAACTTGAGTTTTCTCGGTTATCCCTTTCTTTGCCAAGATCTTTTAATGTGTGTGCTATCGTGAAAAAATCTGATACTTTCTGTTTCTCAGCTTTCATTTTTCTGCGTGTGATCAGTTTCTTTTCCATTCTTTTTATTTATTCGTTGTTTATTTGTCCCCAACAGGTGAAAAACTTCGCAATATATTTGACAAATCCGTGTGTGCTCGACAAATCTCTGTAGTTGAATCGTACGACTTACTGCTGTTTCGTAGCGAAAAAGGTGCGTTAAATATTCTTAATGACTGTTATTTTAGTACTCTGAGTGTTTCCTTGAAGGTACTAAGAAATACAAGAAATATCATTTACTGTTACACGCGTGGTTTCTAAGTGGTTTCAAGTACTTGCACGTTTTAAGTATTAAAGGGTCTATGTCATTTTTAATTAAAATCCCAAATATATCAGTCTTAGACTATATTATAACGTATATTCTGTTTTCTGTCGTTTGCTGCTATGGTGGCAAGGATCGACATAGATTAAAACTTGAATAATTTAGGTTTGTGCATAAGAAAAGACTTTAAGAAAAATATTTTAGGTAACAATCGACTCAAAACAAAAAAATCGTTGTGACAGCTTCTAAAAAGTGCTGTAAATTTAATATTTGGTTGCATACCATTCTTAACAAAACTGAATTAGTTTTGATTTCTTTTCTTCGTCCCAGGAAAAGACTCTTGGCTCCATGCTTTTCGGTTAACAGAGTTTGAAGATGAGGATGAGGAACCTAAAAATAAAGATGAATGTAAGAGTCACCGACTCGACAAAACCAAAGGTGAGCAAATCTTTTATACATTGATTGAGACTTTATAGAGGTTCTGTCCTTACGTGATGTGTCCTTAAAATGCTGACACAGCAAAGTGAAGTTCCAAAACTTGTCAGGGCGTCGTTCTGGTTGCTACTAATTTGATGAATGGAAGTTTATTTTACAGATGAAAATCCAAGCCATTATGAGAGAAAAGATTATCAGATTTAAATGAAGATGACTAATCTTAGCACTAAAAGCCCTGGCTGTATTAATGAGAAAATTAAGTGTTGAACTTAAGGCTACGCGTACATGGGGCCATGTCCCGGAAGGATAGGGGGGGAAGGGGTTACTCCCTAATAAGGATGCTTGTCGTATTTTTCACGAGTCAAGACTTGCAATTTGGAACTTTTTAGGAGTTGTATCGTTTATGAGATCATTTTTAACTATGAAGTGTTTTTAGGCTTGGGAATTTTTACGCTTTGATATTTGACAAGCATCGCTATCCTTTGAACCCCAAAGTATTTTCCCCCGGAAGGAAGGGGGGGGGGGAGGAGCATGTACTGGTGCCAAATTCGTCCATCTTCTTTCACTCCAAACAATGTTTTTATTTGAGTACGAAGTATCACCGCCAATAAAGATGGCACTTGCAAAACTTTGATAAATATTCGTTTTTTCAAATACCGAATAGTATCATCTCATTTGTCACATCAATAATAGTAAAAATGCAAAGTTGCGATGAGATTCCCAAAAATTGGCAAAAAATGGACATTCTAAGCTCAATTTGTTGGGGAAATTTTGTAAAGAAAATGTATGGTTTTGCATGATAACGAGGCTGGGCTATAAATTCATACATTCAAAAATATTTCAAAAATAGTTAGCTAAAAGTGTTTAAATCCTTGCCAATTTTGAGCAATCTCATCTAAACTTTTTCATTTTTACAACTATTGATATGGCAAATGTACATGTAATGATGCAAGAATTACATCAATAGACAAAGCCCCTGTGATAGAGTTGAAAGCTTCTTACTTTTAAAACTCTGATCTCGAACAAATAACTTTTTATTACTATTACTAATTCTGGTTAGCCCAGTTGGTAAGGTGCCAGTCTGCTGTGCAGGAGGCCGGACCACCACTCAGGGACATAAAATAATTGAGGAGAAGGTACTCCTTTTGCTCTAACATCTGCAAATAAACCTAATACGTCTTCTTCACGACTTGGATAAGAATTTGAAACCGTATGCCCAGTCTCTTTAAATCACTCCGTCGAGGGACTAAAAAGAACCCACACACTTCTCGCAAAGATTAGGGTTGTGATCCTGGTGTTGTGGTCTGTTTCTTCCACTGAGCTAAATCCTTTCGAGCCCAGTGGCCCATGGAGCCGGCGCATATCTCCAGTTTCTGTAGTGTTAAGCGGATGAGAGTCTTTAACTCCCCCTGGACGGAACACTAATCCATCGCAGGTTAGCTCCCAGCAGACGCTGGTACTCATTGACCTACCCCGGGAGGATGGAAAGCTGAGTTGGCTTAGGCGGAAAAGAAGGCCACACAAATATTCAAATCTTGGCAAAGTGCAGGGATCGAACTTGGGACCTTGTGGTTGGAAGGCAGAGATCTTACCAACTGCGCCAACCACGTCCGCCCTTTCTTCCACTGAGGGCACTTCTTATTGGTTGCCAAGTTGCGCATTAACATGTGAGCCGCTCAAACGGACTTTCTATAAAGCCCTCAATTTTCTAATCTCAGCTGCATATACTTGTAAACAGGTTCTGAAAACACCTGAGGGGAGAAGATCAGCTATTTTTATGTTTGCTAACATGATTACGGTCTTTACTAGGATGCCACTTGTTTACAGTCAACCGGTCAGGGGGAGGCGAACTGCGTGTGGCAGTAGCAGTTGGAAAAAAGATATTACTGCTGCGTTGGAAGCACTCGTTGGTATGGAGCACGTGGTCTGTTGGTAGTAAAACCAGTGATCTTGTCTCGGGATTTGAACTGCTTAAGGTTATCTGACTACTTAACTGTAACTCTTAACTATACTAATAATCTATATAAGGAAATAAAGAGCTGCAATATTTAATTTCAACATTTTACAAAACTGGATGATTAAAATACTAAAATATTATACTCATTTGCCTTTGGTAGCCCTGTTTATTGTCTGTTCAGTGTTAGTGCTCTATGTAAAGCATAAATGAAGTACATACCCGACATTTTGTTGCGGTATCAATAACAACTACTTTACGTTTGCATCAGGTGTTCAGAAATACTTCGTTACTTAAATTCACAGACGTCTATTTAACAATTAGACTTGAACGACAAATCTACTACGAGTCCCTATCAACTCGTACTACATGAGGGTGGGAGGTCTAATTTTTTTACTATAAACCTAATAATTGGTCCAAAAGAATGTACAAGCAATCGATGAAATCCTCTTATGTTATAGCAAAGCTGCGCTCATCACTGAGGGTCTTAAAATAATTGAGGAGAAAGTGCTTCCTTTGCTCTAACATCTGCAAATGGTTAGACTTTCGCGTCTTCTC
>JAOBRB020195652.1:0-12300 GCA_027575285.2 Zoanthus pulchellus
ATTATTTTGGCTTGCATGAATTTTTTTTTGGTTTTTTCCCCACCCCCCCCATCACTTTTCTAATGGTGAATCCCTTACTTCATGTGCATATTAAGAACGTAAATTCCAAGATTCAGTCAAGTTTCAACTAGAAACATTTTAACTTTTTTTATACTCAACCTGAGCTTATTCTTAAATTGTTCTTAATTTTTGGCCAATCTGACGGGCTCATCGCCTTTTTGTAAAGTTGTTCTTAGAAAAAAACCGTTTTGAAGAAACAGAATATCTGCTAATGGCTATATTAATTTCCAAGCGTAGGTCAGAAATGCGAGTAAAATCCTTTCCTTTAAACTTTTTCTAAAAAAAAAACAAAAATGTACCTGCATGACTTCATTTTTTGGGAAATCTGATTAAGAACAATCTTTCAAATTCTTAAAAGAACATACGTTGTAAAGAATAAAACTTTGTTCAATTTCTCAATTAACACCGTTGGAATTCTAAGAAAAACTTTTAGTTTCATGTTTAGTTAAGCAATTCTAGATCTTGTAACGGAAAAATCTCTATATGTGATTTACAAAATATTAGGAACGAGTTTGACAAAATTGATAATGTTAAAAACAGTTTCCACTAGTCAGAATATACTTAAAGACGATTTTAGGTACCTTGTGAATGGACAAGCAAAAATGCAAGAATTAAGATAAGTTGCAGTCTCCCCATAATCTGCTTCATAGAACACTTCAGACCGATCTGTAATTAAAAAGAAATATCACTATAGAATTCACATCGGATTAGAATTGCACAAAATAGTTTGTGATGTAATATAAGGTAATTTAAGGACAAAAAACGCTCGAGCTAAGGCGATTTCTTTGGTACATTGCGCCGAAACGTGATGCTGGTTGAAAATAGGTTTTCACATTTTCTAGATTTAGGCAAAAACAACACCTTTGCAGTACTGGGCGTTTTTAAATATTACTTACCGGGGCACGTCAAAATCTTAAGTTCCAGCAGCTCCCAGCTTAATACTAGGAATACATTCAAGGAGTGCGCTAGTACTGTTTTTATAGCAAGATCACAAAACACGAACAGGAACCAAATATTAGTTCCCATAATAAACAATAACTTGAAACTGAAAGTGTACGATAAACAATTGAAAGATAAATATTTTGACGAAAGTGAAAAATAACTTGTGTTACACGGAAAAAACATATTTTGGCGCTTAAATTAACTAAGACCCCGTTTACACAATGTCACTCGAGCTAATATAACAAGTTCCTGTAAACACAACTAAACCATGATTACAAAGGAATAAAATATCAATTTTTTGTAGATTTTAATCAGAAAAGCTGGTAGAACAAGAAGTTCAGAAGCAAAACTTTCTATAATTGTACATTGATTGAATAAAAGACAAATGTATTGCAGCTAGACTATCGAGCTGTACAATGCCAAAGTTAAAAACTACATTTTCAAAAGCGGAAAATATTTTTGACAACTTTAAATTTGATCAAAAACTGTACGGCATTAGAAAAACATTTTTTTTAACAGTTCCTGTCCTAAAAAACTGGCTCCATTCCACTAGCGGAAAAATGATTGACATATATTGACCATTTCTCGGAGAACAGCCGTCGCCAACTCCCTATTATAGGCGCTGGATTTCCAGCACCAACGTATCTACTAAGCTCAATACTCTCTTCACCATTCAGTTTTTCTCTTCGAAATACCGAACTCCCACCGCGTTACCTACATCTGCGTTTTTTTTACTTGGACCTTTACAGGTTAATTGTGTCAACACCATAATTATCTGTTTTACAAGTATCTTTCAACGGCCGTATTTACTCAGAAAGACGAATTATTCGTCTCAGACGAATTATTCGACTGACCAGACTAAAAACGGGACAAATCAATTCGGACCTGCTAGCACTGTTGCGAAGATTTTAAGTTCTTCGTTTGTCCATCTTCTTTCTTTCTTAAACCGTCCAAAATCCTTCTTACTCTTTGATGCCATCTTTCAAGCGGTTACGAAGTTTTATTTGCTTAGTTACAAAGCTCGTGTTTAGTTCATCTGTTTAGTGCGTCTCGTATTTACACAGACGAATTATGCGTCTAAGACGAATAATTTGTCTGTTTAGTGCGTCGAAAAGACGCATTAAACAGACGAACTAAAGTGGGTCTGTTTAGTTCGTCTCCGTATTTATACAGACGAATAATTCGTCTGAGACGAATAATTTGTCTTAGACGAATAATTCGTCTTTGTGAGTAAATACGGCCAGCGTTAAAAAAATATTTCAACATTGCCATAAATTTCGTTCAACCTTGCCGTAATTTTTTTCAACCTTTGAACTTCGCAAACAAAACTTGCGTCAACATTGAAACTTGAGTATGTCAACTTTGACAAACATTTGTTCAACGATGAAGCAAATCTTGTTCAACGTTGACTAACGTTGACTAATATTTTAGGCAACGTTGAGAGATATTTCATGTAACCTTGGCGAGTTTATTCCAACCTTGGAGGTAATTAAACACAACACTGGCTAACATAATTTTTGGGAGCTATTGGCTGTAAATAGTGAAACCTTAAATGATAATATTGAACAAAGTTGGCTGCCTTTACGCAGTCTTGAAACTTATAAAAAAAATCTTGGAACATTTTTGACATTTTGTACAATGGTTTAGGTTTTGGTGTATTTTGATAAAATGTTGCTAAATTTTAAATATTTCTTGACTTACATTTTATGTTTTGATGTATTTTAAAAAAATGTTGCCAAATTTTAAATTTTTCTTGAATTTTTTCCGTTTCGGCATTCCATACACCTTGACGCAGCAAAATCTTTACTTCCAGCACCTCCCAGCTTTATACCAGGAATACATTCGATTCTCTTTTCGAATCTCGAAGAGTGCGCTAGTGTTGTTTTTCATATAAAACGAACAGGAACCAATATTACTTCCCATAATAAACAATGAATCGAACGTGTACGATAAAGACCCCATTACACAAAGTCACTCGAGCTAATCTAACAAGTTCCTGTAAACACAACTAAACCATGATTACAAAAAAAATAAAATATCAATTTCGTTATAGATTTTAATGAGAAAAGCTGGTAGAATGAGAGAGCAGCAAAACACACCATTAGCCACATCATCAGAAGCAGGCTCTGTCTCTAAATCTTCCTTTTCCAGATCTGGCTTCTTTTTCGGGTCCATTGATGCTGAAATTGTCAAAAGTGTAAAAACATTTTGCAAGTGATTCCTCAGTGTGACAAGATGGCCACGAGGTTTATTTCAGAACCCACCAAAACTATTTTTGTCAGTTTCAAATGTTTAATGTTAACTTGTTGTTCTTATTTTTATTTGATCTGTTTAAAATTTATTGGGATTTTGTACCTCAAAATGTGCGAAATTTCATTGGAACCCCTTGATTTGCTTTTTGTTATGAAGCTAGCTCCTATAAGAAGATCCCTTCAGGATATAATCAACTCAGTTAACTTTTGGAGCGAAAGATTTGACGGGATAGAAAAGAAAGTCAAGGACCTGGAGACAGAAAAAGATTTAATACAAAAGGAAAAGAAACACCTCAGACTTGAGACATTTAGATTGTTGAAGAAATGAAAGTCAACCTCAAGTGCAGAAGACACGGATTTTTTTTTCGGCGCTTTCTCACATTTAATACTTGAAAAAGACGAATTTAATAATTTAAGTCCTCAAAAGAAATTTAACCACGGTTTCTTGCGTCTTGAAAACACAATTTTGAAGTAAAAAAAATTCCGGGGTCTGGGTTCTGGGTATGACGTCACATTGTTTGCAACTTGCGTTCTTATGCCATTAGTATAGCTGGTATTTTGACAGCTTTCTGTATTTGACGCTCTGACCATGCAATATCTTCCAATATCTTTTTCGTTTTACTCTCCATCGCTCTTTTTTTTCTTTTCTTCAAAGAAAAGTTGCATACAATGTGACGTTACAGGCTGTGGTTTGGCCGCGCGGCCGGCGGACACTTTTTAGGCAAAAATCAGCATTTTCAACACGTAGTAAAACAACGAGAAACAATTTTTGGCAGTAAATAACTTCAGTTTATAATCAAAAACACATTAAAGTTTATAATATTTCAAAAAAAAAAAAAAAATCCATGTCATATGCACTTTAAACGAAATGAACCAATTCTCAAGGCGTGATTGCTGTGACATAACCGGAATTCCTAAAACACCCGATGAAGATACGAACGATCTAGTTATAAAGGTCGGTGCTCTAATGGATATTGACTTAGAAGAATGACATCTCAATCTCTCACATGTACAGATTAGCGGTTTTCCATACAGGGTATTCAGTTTTACACTTTTCCTCATAGAGATGTACATACAATAGGTCCAAGTTTTCAATCCATGATATTCGACGAAAACTCGACAAAATAAAGCAATCTCGACGAAAACTAGACGAGATTTTGTGTACCACGGGAAACCCATTTCAGTTTTATTTTCTTTGGGGAAGAGCCTGGCTACGCATTTGAGAGTTAATATTGTCCAAAAATTGCGAATAACCGGACTCATTTTTACATGTAGCTCATGAAATAGACTAAGTCTTTGTGTTTTGTAGGCTCGTACCATTCTAGTCCCCAGAGTCCAACTTTTTCCTTAGCCGACAGGCCTTCGAACAATAAAACATAGAGCTCTGGGCACTTAGAGTTATCGACTCATTTGATTGGCTGTCTAAAAACAAAGAACAACTAAGAAAAAGTAAATATGTTTTTACGCCAAAAGATGAACAACCCAGTTTTTTCCCACTAGGAAGACTTTTAGAAAAGACTCTCTCAAAACATCGTGATACACAACATTTGTAGTTGCTGCAACGGTTTTACTTAGAAACCACCCTCTAGTGTTTTCAGAAAGAAAAAGCAATGCATAGGCGTAGTGTAGAAATGAATTATACTAGAAAGTACAATTTGGTAAAAAAATCTGCTAACCATGCTCAGTTAGAATATTGTACAATTCAAACGCGTTGCCAGGCTTTTCTTCCAAATGCAAAGAAAATAAAAGGGAAATGGGTTCCCGGTGGTGCACAAAATCTCGTGGATTTTCGTCAAGATTTCAAATGAAATAAAGTATTTAATCATCATCAATAACATGTAATCAAATATGTATAACTCCTCTGCCTGCAAATAGTAATTCTAGTCTAGGCAGGACAGAGGATTACAATTTTATTTAAGATTAATGAAAGTAAAAGAAAAGGAATTTAAAATTATATCAATAAAGGTACTGTAGTATTGATGGAATTCAGTTTGAGTTCATTGTTTGAATAAGTTGCGGAAAAGAATATTCTAATGAAATAATAATAATTATAAATATAATAAATAGAAGAGGAAAATAACAGTCAGTTCTAGCTACAAAATAAAATAATTCGGAAGGATTTCTATGGCTTTGTGGACATCAATGTAGGACTCCTCAGTCTTTGTCATTGATAAAAGTGCATTCATATTATCTTTCTTGAAATAATATTTTCTTTTATTCCTTGTTGAATAAGGAATCGCATTCCACAACCTTGCCCCAAGTCGAGAAAAAGAATTTAATTAGACCTTTAGTCGGGAGGTTTGAATATGTAATTTATTTGAAGCTGAAGAGCGAGTATAGTAAATTTACTAATAGTATGAGTGAGTATTTCTTACAGATAAAACATTTTGCATAGATGTTCAGGACAATTTTCATTGACGACATCATGCATCAGAATAGCAATTGACAGGATATACATTAAATTCAGCGGAAGAATCTTAGATTTAATAAATGACGGAACAGCACTGTATCTTTCCTTAGTAAAAAATATAAATCTGAGAGCGCGCTTTTGAAGTATAAGTAATTTATTTAATTATGACTTAGAAGCCTGGCCCCATGCACCGATTCCATAACTTAAATAAGGATAAATCAGTGATTTGCATAAAGTAAGCAGTGTGTCTTGAGGAATAAAGTACCTCAATTTGGCAAAAAGTCCAACATTTTTACTGACTTTAGTACTAATATGTCTAATGTAATCAATATGGTGTTTCCAAGAGAGGTGACTATCGATCAAGATACCAAGATATTTAACACTTGTTAGGTCAATAAACGTTTCTGATGCGTTGTCAAACATTTTGATTTGCATTTTTGAGGTCAATATCTTTTTAAACGGTCGGAAAATAACATAATTTGATTTTTGGATATTCAAAGTAAGTTTGTTTGCAATTAGCCAGTCACATACTTTAATCAATTCTTCATTGACTGTTGTCTCAAGAAGTTTAAGATATTTATGTGCATATAATAAATTTGTATCATCAGCAAACAAAAAGAAATTGAAGTTATTAGATGCTTTAACAATATCATTAATATACGTAATTTTTTAAATCATCAAGTTTTGTAAAATGTTGAAGAAAAAAATTAAATCGTTTACTGGAAATAAATATTGAAACTTAGAACGTAAAGATATAGACATGCATGTATATAGCAGAATAGACATGTTATAGCTGTTATTGTTAAGAAATCTCTTTATAAATCCCAGACCAATATAGAAGTTAACCAAAATTTATCTTTTCCTTATATTGGCACGAAGTAGTTACAAATGCTTAATATTTTTGTTGAAGAGAAAACTTAAATCTTTTACTGGAAATAAAGATTTATTTCTAGTAAAAGATTTAATTTTTCTCTTCATCATTAATATACATCAAAAAAGTAAAAGTCTGAGCCCAGACCCTTGAGGGACACCACAAGGACTGTACTCTTTTTCACTAATACAGTCATTTACTACTGTCAATTGAGTTCTATTTGAAAGATAAGGTTCAAACCGGCGGCCAATTAAGCCCCTAATCCCATAGAAATTTAACTTTTGTAATAAAATGTCGTAATTGACCGTATCAAATGCTTTTCTTAAATCAATAGATATGGCGCAGGAGAGAAGTTTCTTGTCCATGTTTGTTTGAATTGTATTAAGAATATCCAAAATAGCGTGAGAAGTTGAAGAACAACTTCTAAAGCCGTATTCTGCATTGTTCAGTAGGCCAAGCTTCTCAACAAATTTTATAAGGCGATAATACATCAATTTTTCAAGTATTCGGTTGAAAACTGATAAAAGTGAAATGGGTTTGTAATTATTTGGATCTGAAATGTCGTCTGATTTGAAAATAGTTATCATCATGACGACATTTTTGCAGACCACCAAAGGTATTTATGATTTTCGTGGATAATTAACGGTAAACCCAGATATTTTTGTTTTTCAGTTTTACGATTTGCTTTAAACTCGGCTTGTCATTGTTTTACTAAGCTTATGAGACCTTTAGTTAAGCGCTGGCGCTCAATGGGCCACATGTCTTTTGTTTACTTAGACGACGGTTTTACTAGTCAGCCGAACTTCACATCCGCCATGGCCGCAAGTACCATCCAAAGAAAGGAGCTCCTGTTGTCCGGCTTCGTGGTTAACGAAGAAAAATCTAACTGGAAGCCTAGTCAAGTCGGAGAGTGGCTCGGCCTTATAATCGATACCATCACTATGCAATATAGAGTACCAGAAGTTAGCCAAGCGCAAAACCCTGCTTGATGGTGCTGTCAATGAAAAATACGTAACCATCCGACAACTGGCCAGGATTGCAGGCTCGGTCATTTCCATCAGTTTAGCCGTGGGACCGATTGCTCGATTATGCACGAGGCAGATGTGCTATGCCATCGAATCAAGGACCGGGGTCTGGGGCCAGCGCCTGACGCTCTCACCGGCACTCTTAGAGGAGCTGAAGTTTTGGTTGTTCAATATCGACAATTTCAATGGTTTCGCTACCAGACCCCCATCCTTGCCCACAGTCATTTACACCGATGCCAGCGACTTTGCATTCGGCGGTTATTCATTCGACCAGTTTCTCCGAGTCTGACGTACGAGGCATGTGGCTGCGCGAAGACGCTTCAAGGAGTTCTACGTTTTGCGAGATGAAAGCAGACCTTTACGTTTTAATGTCTTTCCAAAAAAAGCTTAGGTCATGTAGAGTTGTTATCAAGACCGACATCCAATGCGCAGCCCGCGTCATTACAGTTAGAAGTAAAAAGCCCCATCTACAAGGCTTATAGCTATGGACATTTTCTAGCTATGTTTCAAACGAGGTATTACTCTCGAGACTCAGTGGATTTCCCGTTCGCTCAACGATAAAGCAGACATGCTAAGCCGCTTTATTGGTGATTGGTTCGTTCATCCATCTGTTTTCGGCATGCTAGATGCTCGATTCGGTCCGCACACAGTGGATCGCTTCTCTTCCCACTTCAACACCAAATACGCATCGCCTGGTACCGGTGGCGTTGACGCGTTTACCCTAGATTGGTCTGGTGTCACAACAACTGGTTATGCCCTCCAGCAAACTTAATAGTGAAGTGTGTCCGCCATCTCGAATCCTGTCGTGGCTCTGGAACACTGATCATTCCTGAATGGCCATCAGCTTTTTTTTGGCCTTTTCTGCCCACCAATTCCAGTTCCTTCAAACCCTTCGTGAAAGAAATCGTGCCGCTGCCAAGAATAAAAGATCTCTTGTTGGAAGGCCCAGGGCTCCTGTACAAGAGGAGATAGTCTGTTTTTGTTGGCTGCCCAGCGTTTAAAATTTTAGCGTTACGGCTCAAGTTTATCTGAGCTATTTATTTTCGTTTTTCCATATTTTCTTGCATTGTGCATCACGACTTTACTCATTTAGAGTAAGCTAATTGGCCCATTTTATAGGGGGAAGGAATATTTATTGCCATTTGTTGCTATTGCATGTTTGCGCTCTTTGTCATTACTCATTATTTATGCAAAAGCTATTTAGGCAATGTAAGCCGTTTAGGCGATGTTAATAACTTGGTTCCCGCTTTTTGTGTCCATGATTTTAGCCAACTTTTGCCTTTTTATGTGCGTGCATTGTAATAACCCACGCAATTGAGGTTGTTATGAATCCATTTACTCATGTGGGGTGTGTTCTTGTTTCAGTATTTTGCAGATATATTAAGTAAAGGGATGTGGTCCGACGCCAGGGAATTGGAGGATCCTGAAATGGTTGTTCTTGGCAAAGAGCTGAAAAGTCTTTAGAAGTCCTCAAGGGCTAGTTTAACACTTTCCAAGTATGCTTCAAACTGGAAAACTTGGTGCGCGTGGTCATCATCAACTCTACACATCCCTAGGATACCTGCCAAGCCTCTACATCTTGCATTGTTTCTGACAGAGATGTTTCTTTCATGCGTTGAAAAAGGCGCTGGATCTTCGGCTCTTGAGACAGCTATTTATGCTATTACATTTGTTTATGCTATTAGATGGGCGCATTGCACAGCTGGTTTGAATTCATCAACGGACCACCCAGTCGTGCAATCCACTCTAGAGGGCGCGAAAAGGAAGCTTGGACGACCGGTAAATCCCAAGGAGCCAATCTCCTTATAACGTGTAGGGGATCTTTGCCTAAATTACGCGTCCAGCTCGTCCCTTAGACATCTACGATTTCTTCTCATCCTACGTCTCGGCTACGCAGGGTTTTTACGCGTCCACAAATTGCATTCACAAAAAGTTGGAGATATATTTATTCTCGATGACCATATGGCAATTTTCGTCAGGAAGCGAATAAACGACCAGTATAGAGAAGGCCATACAGTTTACATTGCCAAGTCGGGGAAGGTCACTTGTCATTTTACAACGACTAGAAACTCCTCGATCATTTAAGTAGCTCCAGCTGAGAGATACCTTTAATTAGGAGAATTGTCAAATCAAAGGAGACAGAACGCTTTAATCCCACGAAAGGAATATCTATTACTATTATTCGTGAAGAATTAAAGACCCACGTATCGCCATTTGCCGTTAACATACAACAGTTAAGCATGCACAGTCTGAAATCTGGTGCAGCATCAAACTCGAGCTGCCGTTCATTAGACTCTGACCTGATTGAAAGGCATGCCGGTAGGCGCTGCTCATCTTCCAAAAAGCGCTACATCAAATATTCAAAATATGATCTTCTGAAAGCGTCCAAATCGTTGAACTTATAAAGAACATTATGAACAGTCCTTTCGGGGGATGAGGAGTAGTCTCGGCCTGACCCAGATTTCCTATATTATTTCTGCAACAAGGTTTTAAAGTTAGGTTTTTTCTGGCCTCCCTGGCTCTCCTCGATATTTGGAAATTCTATCATTTTTGCTCAGTATTCTGTAAAGCATTAACTCTTTTAAGCAATAAACATGGTATGTTGTCGTTTACCGACCCATAACCAATAACTCCAAGTATAGCCTTGTCATGTTATTCCTTTTGGTTATGGTACAATAGTTCTGTAAATAAGGGCAGAATTGACCCTCACATTTTGTCGTTTGATTCTGTTACCTGATCGGTCAATTTTTTAGTTTTCTACAATCTAATTGGTTATTCAAGATGTTCAAAATGACCCGATTTAGGCTGAAATCAAACTGCTAAGAACCAATCAGGTTGCAGGATTCATTATTGACTTCAAAATGAATATAATTAATTGAAATATCGTCCCATATCCTAGCCTGCGAATACAGCCGCCTTTCATCGCTTAACGGATTTCGCGAAAAAAAAAAGCTATTGAAAAAAAGGAATTTTCTTGTGGCATTTTTCTTGACCAATGCAAAGCATTTGACACAGTCGACCATAAAATTCTTCCAAAAATGTTAGAATATTATAAAGTAAGAGGCATTGCCAATGATTGGTTCTGCTACTATCTTTCAAACAGGAAACAATTTGTCTCTATCGGACATTACATTCAGAAATGTGCTCAATCACATGTGGTGTCCCTCAGGGCTTTGTCTTGGGAACCTTTTATATATTAATGATTTCAGTTCCTCTGCTGAAGGAATTGATTTCCATTAATTTGCTGATGATTCTAATCTTTTCTGATCCGTACATAGCAGGGGGGACAGGGGGGGGGAGTTGCCACCGCCAGGAAAACTTTTTTTTTCTAATATAGTGTTTGACTAGAAACCCTGTCTGTATACGGGAGATCCCTGTCAAAGTTTGTGGAGTTTGCCCCCGCAGACAAAAAATCCTAGGTACGGCCCTGCTTTTTTACTGGCATAGAAACCTTCACTGCTTTGAAGAAAAGCTAAACCGCAAGCTAAACAATATCAATGAATGGCTTCGTGCTAATAAGCTTTCTTTGAATGTTGAAAAATCTAATTTTGTGATTTTCACCCTCATCAGCGAATAGTCATTATTCCCGTTTTTAAATCTTTAAGTGCCAGTACGATAAAAATCGACTTTCTGGAATTGATTTTTTTTACGTAAATCTACTTAAGGGTATGTTAGAAAGCTTTTTACACAAAAAAAGCTGTTAAAGACCTACTATGCTTTATGAAGCAGCGATTCAAAGTACCAAAAGTTGCCATTTCGAACAACAAAGCCGTGCTCATTCCGCCGGCGATTATTTCCAGCGGATTTCTAGTGACGTCAATTACTTAACGAATTCTAAAAAAAACAGCTAGTACTAGTGTCATTTGTATGGTGGCACGAGTTCTTTAGCGAAAATGACCTCTGAAAGCCTCTTAGAGCAAGAAGCGCTTTTCGATTCAAAAGACGACTTAGTAAATGCAGATCCTTTGGCTACTGAGAAGAAACAGGCTCGATATACGAAGCAATTTGCTCTAGAGGAAGAAGAAAAAAACGAGTTTACTAGGCGCTTTTATCGAGAAGGTCAAGTTAGATCATGGTAAGTAGTCATAAAAAAATTGAAATTAGGCTAGCGAAGCTGAATTTGGCATAAATAAGTAAAAGCTAAAGTATTTCTTTAGAGTTAGTTCTATGTAGTAATCTATGCGCGTTCCTAACTTGTTTTTATTTTGGCTCGCGAATTATATACCACATTTTGAAACAACTGATGTTTTATGGAAGATAAATCAGTCTTTGGTAAGGAAAAAAAGCAGAGCTCGGTGTTCTCATCATGTCTTAGCAAGATAGAACTTGTGGTTTCATAATCGTAGATCTGTTCAAATCACAGAATTTTGTCTTTAACAACACTTATTCAGATTCTACTGAAAATAGAAAAATTAAAGGGGAAATACATAAATCGAAGCAAATGTCCTGCACATCATAAATAGAGGATTTTACACGGTGGCGCGAACATATGAAGTTAATCTTAGAGTGGCAAAATTATTTCACGAGTGAGATTTTTTTGCCACGAGAAGATAAACTTCATATATTCAAGCCAACGTGTAAATTTCTTTTTATTACATAGATATAAGTATTTCCAAAATGAAACAAAATGACAAAAATGATGGCCAAAAGTATCTTTATTTAATTTGTAAAATGTAAATGGTCAAAATATTAGAAAAGCAATCAGCAAAAAATGTTTATCATAAAATATGTCAAAATATA
>JAOBRB020195762.1:0-12298 GCA_027575285.2 Zoanthus pulchellus
TTATTATTATTATTATTATTATTATTATTATTATTATTATTATTATTATTATTATTATTATTATTATTATTACTCAACATCGTTGACCCGACCAGGCTGCCCCACAGTCAAAAACTTATAACCTCTTTTAATTACTATACTTACTCCATTTCATACTGTTCTTTTTGCTTCTTGGTAACTGGTGTGATAATTGTTGTTGATGGCGGAGCTTTCATCTGGCTGAACATCATTGCACATCTAGGAAGAAAAACAATTACAAATCATAAATTATAATGTCAAATCTAAGCAAATGACCATACATTAACCATCTGAAGAAAGCCTGCTATTTTCCTTTCTGCTTATTTGATATGCTTCTTTGTAAAAATATAGATTCCTTCCATACTGAACTAAATATACGTCCAAAACAAGCTAGTACTTTGTTTACAATCGAATGAGCATGAATTAGCAAATGTCGATTTCTTACAGAAAAGAGATAGTGATGCGTCCATAGTGAAAACGACGATTACAGGATTTTTGACCTTCGCCTGAGCAATTTTCTGATGGACTGGAATGAAAAACACTTAAACTTGATAGCCCTAAGTCTTCCTTTTCCCAAATAAACTCGTCTCCCTCTGGGTAGGGATTTTTATGAGTGCATGCTGCTGTATAAATGAAGGTTCAAACAGTTCTTAATAAGTTAGGAATTCAAACTTTAACTGAGCGACAGGGGACTGGTAGCTGTGACGTAAGAGTAGGCAGACTTCCTCGCTGCCATTAGTGTTTCGCAAGGAAAAACATAACAAACAAAGTACGTAAAATGGAATTTCTCTGTTTCCAGCTGCGTTTTTAACCGTTGTACTAACAGCGTTAGTATTCAATCACATGTACCATCCCCCACGTTGTAAAACCAGGACTTTTATAATGGGATTGATGCGCAGTTAAAAACGACAGACATCGCAAAATGTCCCATTTGCGCATTTCTAAACTCAAAAACCATAACAAGAACAGTAAAAAAAATTGTTTAATTTTGGAAATTTAGTATTATTAAAGGTTCTACTTTTTATCTAAATGATAAAAAATAAGCAATATACGGAATTATAAGCTCGATATTGTAGCCTCACCAACCATGAAAATGAAGTTGTTCCTGCCAGATAATATTTATGTTAAAAATGCGTTGGAAAAAACATACCCATCATGCCCTTCGCGGATGGCAAGTCCATAAGGCGTGTTTCCATCATTGTCTTTGATATCAAACAAAGCGCCTTTCTGTAGAATTTAAGACAAGTTTGACACCTGGATATTTTTCATTCTTTCAGGCCATTAGTTTAGTGGAGTTATTCCATTCAAGACAAATTACAGTGTTATGAAAAAGTACAAAAATCAATACTAATATTTGATCAATACATCATCATACATTACTAAAGGCAAAATACAAAAATCATTTACAAAAATATGCAAAAGAAGAAGGCTTGAAAACAGGAATTAATCGAACAGTTAAGGAAAGTACATATATGGAGATCTTACTGAAGTCGAGATAGTGTAACTAGAAATAATAAAGACAAGACATTGGTTTAATTGGCAATCTAAGTTGAAAATATATCATAAAGGCATCCTGTAGCAGTTTCTTGAAATATGATTCTTGGAATATGGATGGAAGCTCTTTAAAACCACAGTTTTATAATCCCATTAAACGTAACATAGAAAACATGAGCTGAGATATCCAGTTTATAAACAAAAACAGATTAAAATACAATTTAGTTTCGGAACAAAAGCTAAAAACTGAATTATGAAAGCCTGAGTAAGAAATGTAAATCATAAAGCAGAATTTAAAATTTTACACTGATTTCATATTGTTTACATTATTCCTATAACAACGCACACGTGCTTATTAGAAACATAAAATAATAATAGAGACATTACGATAACCCGATTTTTGCCGCCGGGTACGGGTAGCGCCATCTTGAATTCATTAAATGTTGACATCATGAGCTCTCCCGTAAAACTTACACGTTTTTCCAGGGTACCCATTGCTTAGTCTTCACGTGAGTTTTGTACGGGTACGGGTACCGCTAAATCTACACTTAACCATACTCGTAATGGGGGTATCTTAAGGTGTTTAATTAGCAAATTCCATAAATACCATAATACTCTTTTCTTGTCCTTTCAAAATTTTGCATAAGAATTGATTCTATTTTAAATTGATCCCAAGAGAAACTGTACACAATGCTTAGGCAAAATTTTGGAAGGACAAGAAAAGAGTATTATGGTATTTATGGAATTGGCTAATACTAGCAATTTTATCAATATATAATTGAGAAGACACAACAAACAGTAAATAATTTTATAAACCAAGTCTACCTAATACGTGCTGAATTGCTGCCTTGTATATTGATAATCACCTTGAAATCTTTCCTAAGGCGACCGAATACTTTGCTAAATAGTGGATCAGAAACTTTCAAATAAACAATTATGAACCAGAATTTACACCTAATTGCAAAAATGTTGTCAAAAAAAAACTAGAAAAGCAATCGGAGGGCGCAGACATCCGCCAACCATGATATAGTGATCCCACGCAACATTACAGTCCTTAAAAATACATCAATTAAAGAAAAAAAAATTAAAATACTGGAATTAGCACAAGCAGCACGAGTCTTACTACAAGTGTAAACTACAATTGTAGCCATTCAATTGTAAATGACGCTGAGTGTGCTTGTATGTTTGTGTGCTGAAAATTTGAAAGTGATCCAGAATCCAGGATTTTCCGGATCTCCCTCACAATTTAATCAGTTCTTTCCTGTCCCATTTCCGACAATATCTTGAACAACCTTGATCTGAAAGTCAAATTAGAATAAAAATACACCCAGGAAAGCCAAAATGTTAACAAAAAAAGTAAGCAAAGCGTAGCCCACTTAACGGAAAATCACGCTAGACCGCGAGGAAGAAACATCTGGGAAAGTTCGATATTTATAGTGGCGCAAAGGAAGATGGTTAATGAAAACATGGTGTATCGTAGGTAAAAATTGCGATTTTGAGCCCCTGTCTAAATTAGAGTCGCTGCCTTGCTTCGTTAGCTCAGGCTTTGCTACGCTGCGGCAGCAATAATTTAGATAGTAGGCGTGCTCTGATTGGTTCAAAAACCATTTTACATACGAGTATGTACACGGTTTTCATCCGCTTTTCCGTGAAGAAGTAAACCCTCTTTTCTTCTCGCTTTGTACCTTGCTAATGGTGAATACTAGAATAATTTTTAACTCACATCATAGAATTTGAAATGTACAAATATACCAGCAAGCAAGCAAGAACCTTATGAAATATTATCGAGTCGGCTTAACACAAATCATAGAAATAGAATAGATAAGCTGGAATCCACTTCACTTCGCGTCGTGGTTTCCTATGCTTATCTCTTGTTTTTCCAGCCTTCCGCGTATTTACATCAGGTTATGTAATCACGGAAACTATTTTTAATATTTCTAAAATATGTATTTCTGTCTGACGAACGCTTACAAAAAGTACATCCGTTATCTTAGATTTTACAACTTACGTATATCAGTAATTATGTATATATAAACATAATGATCATCAACAAAGGCTGTACATAAAACAAACAAAACGTTTCAGAAAAAATCATCATCTGCATTCAAACATGCATGGAATATTAAGTCAAATTCACACTATTTTAAGATTTGTATTTGTCACTTTAATGAATTAATTTTTATCTCAAATGCGATAACTGTATTGCTGTTTAATATGAGATAAGAAGTAGAAGTATTTAATAATAGTACAGTAACACAAGCATATAGTAAGTACCTGAATTAAATTAAGGCCGCAGATTGTTGCTCCTCGAAGAGCCAACCGATGAAAGGGTGTCTGTCCATTATTGTCTTGCCAATTAATAAACTTTTTTACGTCAAGTCCTTGTTCAAGCATTGCATCACACAACAGACTCACAACCGACATTGGGTCCGCAAGGCTAGTATCTGTATCTCTAGATTAAATTAAAATTGACAACATTTACAAAAAAACATTTACATTAAATATCATAAAATACTTTTGGTGTCTTTTCAAATGTAATAAAACTTTAACTTATGAATTTTTAAGGCAAACAAATTCTTACTTGTTAAGACAGAAATTCTCATTTTTTTAGGGTTTCTTCAAATGATATAAAAGCGAATAACACCAATCATTTCTACTCTTAACGACAAACAAAATGAATGGTCGCTTTATAAGGTTTAATCACCTGGTTCAAAAGTTAGAATGAATAACACTAATTATTTCTTCTCTTTAATATAAGCTAAATGAATGGTTACTTTAAAGGGGTTCGTTAATTGGTGTAAGTTTTAGCTTGAATAACACCAATCATTTCTACTCTTTAAGAACAACAATATGAAAGGTCACTTCATAGGGTTTCATCAACTGGTTCAATAGTTAGAAAGGGAAAGTTTTTATTTATAAACCTAAATAACTTAATGGCCTTTCTCACCTGTCCATTTTTACAAAAGCATAATGTAGAGGGATTCTTCCCAGAATGTCCACGGCCCCACAGTTAGCACCATGCTTGATCAGTAGATCTTCCACCTCCGTCATTGCTTCATAGCCACCGGTCGTGGTATTCACAGCGTGATGTAATGCTGAACGTTTGTCACAATCAATGGCATTTACATTGGCCCCAGCACTAAGTAATGCTTTGGTAATTTTCAGTGGCGTAGAGATACTATCTGTGTACCGAGAGATTTAACAGATGAGTGAGTTTCCTTTTAAACAAAGTATCTGGGACGGATAAGAAGACGAACACTACATTTGGCATGTCTGATTGGTCCAGCGATTGATTTCAGTTTACTCGAATAATCTCTTGTGATATCAAAGACTTACCAGGGGGATTGGTGACAGCATAAGCTAAAGCACAGGCCGAACACTTGCCATTTGGAATGTTTGGATCAGCACCAGCATTCAGCAGCTCCACAAGGATATCTGGTTTACATGGTTTTCTAATGGAGAATTCATTACATCGTGAGTGGACTATTTCTGAACTAAAATGCGACATAGTTTCAATTGCTATTGTCGAGTTTGTTTACGTTATGGTTTTGAATAATCGGTTACATAAGCAAACAACTGAGCAGGTATAAAACGTATGTTAAACTAGAAGTTTCTGAAAGAAAGGGAAGTGCTGCGACAGTTAGAAACGAGTTTAGTAGCGAGTTCCTAGGCAACGACTTCCTCGTGTCAAGATATTGCTCGTACTCAGGTCTGAATCTCTCTTTAAAACCTCCTTGAACATTCTTTGCAAGCTGTGGTAGCTTGTCCCAAGAAACTGATGAATAAACATTATGCCAAACTTACCAAATTTTAGATAGAAATCCGCAATAATCCGCAATAATCTGCAATCCCTAGCTGACCACGAAGTGAGGTGAGGTTAAGTAACCTGCATTTCATACTCTCGTCGCCTTGTCTTTTAAAATGAGGCTCGAGTGCAAGACACCAAAATTTGCACAGCATATAATCGTACAGCGCATACGCGAAATTGCAAGGACAAAGAGAATAAGTTTGTTGCTCCAGCGTTGCAGCAATTATATATCCGTCTTGATAGATGGATCACTACCTTAATCAAGGTGAGGCAGATTGCGTATCCCAAAGATCCCTAGAGCTATTCTGGCTGGAGTCTGTAACTCCTGATAGGGCCACCCATGCCAGACCGGTAAATGGATAGGGGCCAGACAAAGAGTAATCCCTTGTCCTCCAGGTTGGGGTTGGGCTTAGAACTTTTACCGGAAAAACGAGCTTATTATAGAAACTAGAAACAGAGTAATTTCATTAGATAACTGGAAAAACTCTACAAGGCCCTATGTGCCACGGGACACGAGGAGGACAGGTAACAGGGAAACTATATATGTTTGGAATTTAGGAAATGTGTTTTTATGCAGATTCCTCGATTGACTGTTTCGATTGTACTTAAATACTGTCTTTATCGTTTCACTCTGTCCACACTGAAGATGGCGTATGTAAATGCAGAAACATGTCTATGTTAAAATTTAAAAGTGTTGCATGTGTGTTTTCTTAAAGTTATTGTTAAATTGCTGCTCTTTAGACCTTTTGGTAAACGATATAAGCTTAGAGATAACTTACATTGCTGAAAGAGCCACTGCGGGAGATAGTAAATCATCTTCGTTATCCGACAGCAAATTTACATACTTAGAGAGAACTTACATTGCTGAAAGAGCCACTGCGGGAGACAGTAAATCATCTTCGTTATCCGACAGCAAATTTACATACTTAGAGAGAACTTACATTGCTGAAAGAGCCACTGCGGGAGACAGTAAATCATCTTCGTTATCCGACAGCAAATTTACATACTTAGAGAGAACTTACATTGCTGAAAGAGCCACTGCGGGAGACAGTAAATCATCTTCGTTATCCGACAGCAAATTTACATACTTAGAGAGAACTTACATTGCTGAAAGAGCCACTGCGGGAGACAGCAAATCATCTTCGTTATCCGACAGCAAATTTACATTACAACCAAATGAAATCTGCAAAACAGATAACGTGTTTTAGCTTTTTAAACCCTTGAACACGCAGTTGAATTATTAAATTCTCCCAAACTGAGCCCATAATTTTCATTGAACAACTTTGAGAGAATTTCACTTTTAATCTTCACTAGTTTGCTTTGTTTGACCAATTCTTATTTTCTCATTACCAAATATGTTCTTTTGTATTTGTTATGCAAGGAGAAGTTGATTGTTGATAACCTATTGAGAGTGAAAGGGTTAAGCATGGTAATGCAGGATATCCTTATGGTTAAAGCCACTTATATAAAATTTCCCGTTAAAATGGGAGATGCTTTTAGCAAACAATACCTCGGCCATCAGATTAGAAATTAATATACAATGGTACAAGACAGTTGTAGTTATATGGTGCACAGGAATGGAACAATATAGTACAACAAGAGAAATGCCTGAAATGTTTCACATCAGATGCCTGACACTAACCCTTGGTGTCAAATGGCAACGGGGAGGACTACAGGCAAATATTTGCTAATGTCATTGTTTACATTCTGCTTCATTAGCAAAGAATTTGAGTCTAAAACTTGATAAAATTTGTCGAGCTAACAAAAAGATGAAACTTTTGATGCTATTCAAGCAGATTCTGAGATATGATGGTTCCAAAATATTCAAAACAGCTGGGTGGCAAAACATTTAATGACCCAATTTAGTGATGAAAATGTAAATTCTACACCGCATAAAAGAAAGAATACTTACTGACGTTTCGGACGTTAGTCCTTCGTCGGAGTGGAATGAGCCATATACATTCTCAGTAAAATCTCCGTTAAATCACAGGAATAGAGTTTATCACATAGTTACAGGGATTTACCCAACAAATTCACAGTGAGTAAAAATCGTACTGATTCTAAATGTTGCCAATGAGGAGTACGAACGACAAAATTTCAACGTGCAAAAATATCGTTTGTCCAATCTGAATCGTCAAGAACTAAGTTTCACTGATGATGAATAAACGTACTGAGGGTTACGTCATCTAGGAGTGCGCGGCTGCTCTTAAAAAACAACGCTCTTTGAAAAATGGCAAAGGGAAGGTTTTGCTTCTCTTTATTTTTTTGTTTTCTTTTTTGCTTCCTCAGCTTTCATTACTTTTTTAATTAATAGCTTTTGCTTAGAGGTTTATTATCTCTTTTGTTGTTGTTAAGCGATTTCACATTGAAGCTATTTTGCACTTTTCATTACCTCGTTTGTGCGAAATATATTTGTTTGCAACACAAAAACGAAGTCTCAGTACCTATAAAATAAACATATTACAGCATGCGCATGGAAAATGCTTTGTACGATTTATATTCAATCGTTGATACGCACCAAAAACTGACCCCCTCATTCGCAGCGCTCACTTGTTCGTTTTCTGGTTCTTCCAGCTCATGAAAACAAATCGTACGCGCGTGCATTTTTCTTGAAGTAATCTCTATTTATTATATGTCATACTTTCAGAAGAAATTTATCTACGAAAAATTCTAAATATGCAGTGCTTGAGTTTTTGTAGCCTTATTAAAAACTTGCGCACATATGCTAATGAAGGGGAAATGTAAATATAGATACGCCTATAAGCGAGCCATACCGCCCCTACTAAGTTGTACTCTGAGCAGAAAACGTCTATCGTGGTTCGGCCACATTATCCGTATGCCATCAATCTGTCAGCAAAACAAATTGCTGTTTTGAGGAGCTAACATGACTGTACAATGGGGATGAGTCAACAAAGTATGAGGTAGCAGAACATAATAACAAGAGACTTGTCTGAACATGTAACTGTAAATGAAGAGGCTATCACAATAGTAAACATCTAACTCACAATCACTCACGCAAAATCATCCTCAAAAGAAAGATAAATGGATCACCTGCTTATGAAAAATCGCTTGCCTAGTTAAAGAATAAAATTAAAGCACATTTCCATTAAAAGTTCACCTTTTCAGAATTGAAAATTTTCCTATTCAAAGCAGTTTTGTCAAAAACATCACACAATATACATGATTGTGTTTTCCGTATCTGGTTATTGAATGCTAAACAATGTTTAAAGGCTTTACTAAACTTGCAAAATTCTTACCAGTTGTTTCACAGCGTCCAAGTTGTCAGATCTCACAGCAATCAGAAGTGGTGTACGTCCATGAAGATCTTTTGAGTTGACCAGTTTATCAGGTTTCTTCAGACGACTTAACAAAATCTGAAGACATGTTTGGGAACTTTCCTCAACATCTTCCTTTTCATGTTTAAAGCACAAGAAATGCAGACAGGAAAACATTCCTACGCAAAATGTCAGACAAGAATGAATGTTTTAACTAGCACAGACAGCTACTGCAAAACTTTATCGTGGGGCAAGGCGAGATTATCTGAATTACAGTACTAGTAGTACTAGGAAGCTACAGCAGCAGTAATAGCAAAAGTCGCAGTAGTGGTAGTGGTGTAGTAAAATGTTCACATATTGCCAAAGACTACACTTTTTTAACATTATAACAATAACAATAAAGTAATTACAATAAAATTGATATGTAATGCTAAAATAACATATACATCTTAACTTAGCCTTGATATAGTTTATCAGAGAGAATATTGCGGGTTCAAACTTTGAGCAAAAGATGCTCCCAATAAAATTTTCTTTATCATCTGTTTTAATAGTGGACTCTAATTTCTTGAAAAACAATATTTCTATAAGAGGAATATTGGGTGCAATTAAAAAGAACATTAATTTCATCTTCCACTTCATGAAGATTATAAAACTCACAAATCTTCGCACAGTGCTTGAGGTCTGCAGTAACGTTCTGATTCTACAAGAAGCGTATTGTTACTAGCTCAAAATCTTCCGTCTTCTTTTTTGAGAGACCAACAGTTAGCAGCACTCTTTAAAACCTCAGTAACAAACCTGTCACTCCATATTCATACTTCTGTTCTTCATCTTTTCGGTTACCTGTTAACCAAAGGAAATGTTTATTAGTGTTACATATTGAATATTAGAAAACAACTGGGATAGTACGTGTGTTTTGATTGTTCTACAAGTGTTTTCATAGTGCTATAAAATAATCTGGACACTACGTACCTTTTGATTGGTCTATAAGTGTTTTTCAGAGCGATATGAAGCACGAAAATCTCGCGACCAATATGGTTAGCTTCAATCATGTTGCAAAAATTTAGTTTTATCAAATAAATTAGGATACTCATATACGCTTTGTGAATAACCTTTTTCTTTGTTGTGACGAATAAAACATTTGCTCTATACATTCATAATACATTCATAATACATTCATAATACATTCTCTATACATTCATAATACATTCTCTATACATTCATAATACATTCTCTATACATTCATAATACAGTCTTAATACATTTTCTATACATTCATAATACATTCTCTATACATTATCTATACATTCATAATACATTCTCTATACATTCTTTATACATTCTCTATACATTCTTTATACATTCTCCATACATTCTCTATACATTCTCCATACATTCTCTATACATTCATAATAAATTCTCTATACATTCTCTATACATTCATAGCACGATGAGAACTGAGGCAGAGTTTGAAAATTCTTGGGTAGGTTACGCAGTGCCGTGTTTTCGCTGATCTACTTATTAGATCTTACAAACGTTTGAATAGTACGTGCACTTTGACTGGTCTATAATTATGAGTTTTCATGTCTTTGTTTTCACACACTTTGGCCATCGCAACTTGATTAAAACATCAAACAAACATCTTTACTATTAGTTACAATAAAATGAAATTTTACATTGGTTAAACTAAACGCAGACTTCACAATAAAACAAGCACACTTCAAGGAATTACAAATAATGATCAATTTTCAGCTATCGCAAACCACATTACGGGTCGTAATATCAAGTGGGATCAAATCTTAGCTTCGTGTAGTTGTGAACTATAATGCAAAATGAAAGAAGCTCTTTTAATTCGTGATTTGAAAGCCTACCAAACATTCTTTTCCAATCAGATTATTGTTATAATTTCAGTATTCTACTTCATTTGATACTTGTTAATTAGTTCTCATTATCAAGCGTTCTATTTTATATTTAAATTTATTGTAACTATACTGCAAGAGTCATTTCTGAAATTGTTTGTTATCACAAACGAAACATTAAGTTAATTATATTTAAGAAACTATGTTCTATAAGTCTGTTTGATTATTTATTCCATTTTGATATATAAATTTTGTAATTATAGCGACATTTCAATGAGCTGGCAAAAATGACATCTCTAAAGAAAAACCACATGTTACCCAGAATCAGAGAGACTGGTGATGCGTACCAGACGCGCAGCAAGGATATTTTAAAGAGACGGACAAATTGACGACATTACTAAATGGGTTTTGACAAAGAGCTAATTGTTTCAAAATTTGCCTGTTCCGCTGGATATTTTAATCACATGTCCTTAGTAAAACACAACACAATAAATTCCTCAGTAATGACTTCATGACCTGCATTTGTTATGCTTAAAGGTCCTTTAAGGACGCACTGGCGTCCCACGATATTGGCGTAATACCCAGGCCAATCACACATCTATACATATTACTTATCCCTTTCACTCCCAACCAGTTATCAACACTCAACTTCTAATTAAATAACGAATAGAAAATACGACATTTGGTGATGAGAAAATGAGAATTGATCAAACAAAGTGAACTACTGAAGATTAAAAGTAAGATTCTCTCAAACTTGTTAAGTAAAAAGTATGGACTCAAGTTAGGAGAACTTAATATTTCAACTGGGACTGAAAGGGTTAATCAGGGTTCACACTGAGAATGAGAAGTGAAATTCCATGACTTTTTCACGACCAAATGTCAGTTTTCCAAGACTCAGAAATATCAAGAAATAGAAAAATCTACTCCAGAAAAGGGGGCTCCTCGCACTTTAATTCAACTTCAATTGCCAATTACATCACCGTGTAACGTTCTTGAATTTAGAGTAAAACATTAAATTTGTTGATGTAATGCAATTTTATCATTTCATCTCGGCACAGTTGCGCTCAATTATATAAATATTTTATTTGCCAGAAACCATAGCTCAAGGAAAAAATAGAATGCCATGAGTTTTCCATGACCTTTGCCATTTTTCCTAAATTCCACGACTTTTCCAGGCCTGGAAAATGCATTTTCAAGTTCCATGACTTTCATAGCCGTGTGAACCCTGTTAAGCAAGGACTGAATGCCTAACTAACCTAGTTTTGTTCGAATCTTTTTGTATAGTAGATTAACTCTGTGAAGTTATTTTTCAAATTACTCAAATCACATTGAGAAATTAAATAAAGGAAAGAAGAAAACTCTCAAAAAGAGGTTTATTGCCGTCGCAAATGAGCTTGTCAGCGGTGTCATATGACGTAGGGTTCGATATTCAGACCATAAATTGTCAGTTCGCTGCGAAATTTGACACTTTTTGCGGCAATGCAGGTCTTTTGAAATTTCCTTCTTTAAGAGAAGCTAAAAGCCGCACAGAAACTTTTTTGCTCATTTTAATCATCCTAATATGGTAACCTACCGCTGACATTAGGTATTGAGCCGCCAGTCAAATACTGTCTATTCATTGCAAAACATCAAATTATTTTCAACTGCTCGGCTAACTGCTAAAAAAACTTGATATAATTCTTATAATATGCCAAAATTTTCAAATGATGAAAAATTAACTTTAGGGTTAAGTTCTCCATCAAAGATTTTTCTGTTTTGAATCGCATTCTTACCGCCGTCCGGTTAGTCTAATTGGTAAGGTGCCGGTCTATCGTGCGGGAGGCTCGGGTTCGATTCCCGGCCGGACC
>JAOBRB020195873.1:0-12297 GCA_027575285.2 Zoanthus pulchellus
AAAAAACTGAAGATGGCTTTATGAAAGTCGAAACATGTCTTTACCAAAATTTAAAAGTGTTGTGTTGTATTTTAAACATTATAATTAATATTCAAATTATCTAAAGTATGGACTCAAGTTGGGAGAAGAGAGATAAACGTAACTGTTTTCCTCTCTTCCAACTCTTTCCTATAGTAGAAATAGACCCACATATATTTCCAAGAAATTTCTCGACCATACAACTTTAGAACAATTACAAAAATATATTATTAACTGAAGCGAAACCAAAACCACAATGGCAAACCGTGACTTTTAACAGAATATAAATATATATATCCATAATTAACATAAACACAAAAAAAACTCCCTATACATAAATGACTAAGCTGATTCTCGTCCATATAAAAAAGCATTTCTCTTTCCACTCCAATTCATTTTATTCATTGCTCGTTACAATAGAAAAATAACTTGATTATTTGGATCAAGGTTAATAACTTTGTTTGAATATATTGCAAAATAAAGAAGAAAATGAAAATATATACATACATTTTCATAGTTCTGTTTAAAAGTAGATACTTTGCTAACAACTCAATAAATTCATTTAAATACTCGTTCCCTAGAGCTTAAAGACAAGGGTAAGTAGAAAAATTACTTACGAACTTCGAGCTACACAATGAGCAGCGGTTACCACCCATTCTGGCGAGATAAGCGAGCCACCGCAGCCAAATCGACCGCTCATTAGCAACGCAACCTGCATGATTAAAATGATAAAACATATACACTTAATTGACCTGATTAATTTTACGTTTAAGGAAATTATGGTATATCTGATCAAACATCATCTTCTTATTATGTTATGTTAATTTTATAAATGTTATGTAAGGAGAAGTTGGGCACTGATAACTGAATGTTACTGAAAGGGTTAATGAATGATTACGAAGCAGATGTTCCGGCTTGTGATAAAGTTTTATGTCACACAGCATAATCACAATAAACAACACTGATTATCAAAGTACAACGATTTCATAACAAGGATTACTTTAGGATTGAGATATGAAAGTAAAGCAGGCCTTGTGGCGTGTTGAGCGCTTTTCTTTACAAGAAGTTCTCCAATTTAAAAACCTTATGAGATGGAAGTGCGTAAGCGGTAAAACGTTTGTTTAGGGCTAAATTTTCCGTTTTGATTGGGAACAGTCAAAATTGGTAAATCAGCACACAAGCAAAGAGCTGCAAGTACTGATTAGATACTAGTGGTTATATACTAGTAAGTAGTAGTGGTTATATGTTAATTATAACATCAAAAATGTTGCAGTGATGCTGAGTTTAATTTGGAGCTAACTTAATTTTAATAAATTTACTAAAAACGTTATGCATCTATCAAACGCATTTCATCTTGATCTTTAAGTACTTCTGGTTTTGAACAGTAAATGTAAAACATTGGTTTACCTGCCATGGCCAATTTCCGGGAGTGGCGTCTACTCCTCCAATTACTCGACTCATGGGTGACACACCACAAACTCCAACTAACGAGAAAAAAATACAAGTGCTTTACTCAAAGAAACTAAATTACTTTATTATAGGACTTTGCAATTTCCTTTAGTCTAATTGATTGAGATACGATTTGCCAAACGTATTTGGACCCTAGCAGTTTTCCAGATATTGACTTTCAGAAACTCGCTTTTACGAAATTGTTAAAATTCTTCCAAATAGGAGTTTTAGAGTTTTTCAAATATCAAAAAATGCATAAAAGGCAGTGTTCGCAAATGTTCGCAAAGTCTTTTGAAAGCTGTCAGATATTTCCCATGATTACCGTATGGAATTACCATCACACCACCATTATCATCATCAACATCACCATCATCAACATCAACACCACCATCATCAACATCACCATCATCATCATCACCACCATCATCATCAACATCAACATCACCATCATCAACATCACCACCTCCATTATCATCACCAACATCATCATCAACATCAACATCATTACCACTATCATCAACATCAACATCACTACCATAAACACAATAAACAACATCATTAATATCATTTATCACCATCATCAACATCAATATCAACACCTCCATTATCATCATCACCAATATCATCATCAACATCAACATCATTACCACTATCATCAACATCAACATCACTACCATAAACACCATAAACAACATCATCAATATCATTTATCATCATCATCAACAAAAATTATAGTAATCGTAATCATAATCGTTATCGTAATGGTTGTAATCGTAAATTAAAATCAAACTATACAACAATATAAAATCAGCATATCAAAAATTTCTTGAGATATAATGATAGCATAGATATGTATAGAATTTTTCCCCTCGTGGCTTGTAAAAACTTGAGCGGCTCACATGTTAAGGTGCAACTTGGCAGCCGATAAGAAGTCCCCTCGATGGAAGAAACAGACCACAGCACTTGGGTCACAACCCTACAGGCGAATCATTGTTTACATTCTGCTTTATTAGCATACAACTCTAGGTAGCCAACAAATCAGATTTGAATGTAAAATCTGAGAAATCTTATTGAAATAACAAAGAGATGAAAATTTTGACGCAATCCAAGAAGTTTCTAAAACGATATAGCTGTTCCAAAATACTCCAAACAGCTGGGTGGCAAACCGTTAATGAGCCATACAGTCTCTGTAAAATTTTCACTAGATCACAGGAACACTGTTTAGTATATCACTTTCATATTTACAGAAGATGTTTGGTTTACAAAACACTCTTGATAAACAGTGCTTCAGTTTTTGAAAACTTAATAGAAACTGGTGTACATATGCTATTGAAAGGAACAATGTAAACAAAATTTCGCCTACTGGAGGCCCGGCTGGAATTCGAATAAGAGCCTTCTGCAGAAATGACTGGAGCCTTACCAACTGGGCTAACAAGGCGAAGGGTAAAAATTGATCAACACGTATATTAGGACTTGGAGATTGAAACCATTACCCGTAAAATACGTTAATCAATAGGCAATCTTTATAAATGCAGGCATTATCTTGCAAAATACTGCAATTATAGTTTAGACGCAAGCGCAACGACATTCACACTAGCGACGCAAGTGATGCAAGCTACGTATTATCTACCAAAGTAACCGAAACTCTATTAGAGCGCTCTGATTGGCTCTCAAATCCCGCAAAAGCTAATACTATTAGTTGGTTTTGAAACGGAAGTCAAAGTGACAGGAAGCGCTCGTCATAAAAATAGAATTTAAATGTGTTGCTTCTTTGAAACTGAAATGCATTTTCTCTTTTGCTAAATACTAACACGTGTAAACCCCTTAGTACCTACGGTAGCTCTGCATATATACAGTGTTTTCGTTGAAGTTTGCAAACTTTTAGATTAAGTTTGTGGCTTTATTATTCGTTCTTCTGTCATATTGTAAACTTTCTGAATCAACAATTGAATTATTTAAGCCCTAGATAATTAATTACAATGTTTTTTTCATGCTAAAAGCTGAATTAAATGTCACTCTCCTGCCAACCAAAACTCTGTTTAAATTTTGAACGAATAAAAGCTGTGATTTCAAAAGATGGCTGGATCGATGGATGGCATTTTAGCCTCACATCAAGCTTCTAATTTGCACACATCATTGATCAAAGAAATAACTCAAAGTACAGACGAAGCACATTAAATACAAAGGGTCCTTGTAAATATATGACAAATTTTCAGCCGATCGAAATGACTATGCAAGCAAATTATTTATCAAATTCACATTGCCAATGTTCCTTGATAATGACATATAACATTTAAAATTTTGATACTGTTTAGTTTTGCTTTTCTATATTTTCGGTGAAAATAATATAAAATTTTTATATTAACATAATTTTACACATTCTCTACCAATGTTTTTGTTAGCTAAAAGCACTGATTCATTTTCTTTTTGTTTCCAGCTTGGAACTCATTGATCTAATTGCTGATAAAACTGGTACCGTTCTGTTGCAAGAAACAAAAATAATATAAAATAAAGCATTCCTTTTATTCCCGAATATGGAATGATAAGATTTTCTATATACCCTAATGACACATAATTATGTAAAAAAGGATAAGCGATCCATACCTGGTGGGACTGGTGGTTGAGTCGGTGACGCTGTAGTACCATTCCCTGCGTTAAAAAATGTCTATCATTCAAACTTCAAAAACAAAAAAATATTCAATTCGCTCGGATCTGGGGTGAAAGTTTGGAAAATGCAAAGCAATCTAGAACAAGTCGAGAGTTTTCATCTGATTTGAGAATATATTCAGGCCGTTTGAAATATAAACACTTAGAATATAACACCTTTTTACTCATTGTGATTTAGAACACCTTTTTACTCATTGTGATTTAGAACACCTTTTTACTCATTGAGATATAGAACACCTTTTTACTCATTGAGATATAGAACACCTTTTTACTCATTGAGATATACAACATCTTTTTTACTCATTGAGATATAGAACACCTTTTTACTCATTGAGATATAGAACACCTTTTTACTCATTGAGATATAAAACACCTTTTTACTCATTGAGAATTAGAACACATTTTTACTCATTGAGATCTAGAACACCTTTTTACTCATGGTGATTTTAACACCTTTTTACTCATGGTGATTTAAAACACCTTTTTACTCATGGTGATTTTAACACCTTTTTACTCATTGTGATTTAGAACAGATTTCAAATCTGTTATTTATGTCTTTTAATACCGGTAAAAGATAATTAAAGATTTTATGGATCACTATATAACAAATAAAATACTACATGATCGCTTGGAGATACGGATTTTATCTTCTCGTACTGAAAAGATCTTTTTACTATTCGCAGATAAAATCCGCATCTCCGCGTGCCCAAGTAATATCCTCAACTTTTCCAACTTGGTTAAGAGAACGACTATATTTAACGAAAACGAAAGAACATCTTTGTATATAAACACGGTTATCGTATTGGACGAACTATTCTGTTTCAGCAAAGCTCAGAAGATATATCGCATATGTGTAATGAAATTCTAGAACGATTTTCTTAAACAAAAGGAGCTCAAACAGCACATATGGCAATATGTTGACATTATAAAATGCCATTACTTTCTGGTATAAATCGTTTTCACAATTCCTTAAAACTTCCTAAAGATAGAGCATCTGTTGCTCAATAAAGATAGACGTGACTATTGCAAACATTACTTTATACAAAGTACGTTAGCGTTCAAAGTGCTTTGCGTAGCAACCCTTAATATTTGTTCGGGCTTTCTGTGACTCACTATTTTACTCTTATTTTTTCAAAAGACATTTTAGCTCCATGGGACAACGAAAGGTAGAAACCATAACAGAGAGTAATTAGATTTTAATGCAATTTTGTATCTATTCATTTTCCCGTGTATGGTATCTCATTGACAAAAAAGAATTTAAATTCCTACCTCCTCCGTTGCATTTATAGACCTTGATATCATCAATTGCAATATCTCCAGTATAACTCGCACCACTTATACCTTCGAATATAAGCTGAAGAAAGAAACATAATTTAGAAGTTAGATTTTCGTGAATAGATTTTTTTTCTGATTATTGTTTTTTTCAAAGTTTGTGTTTCTAATTATTTGTTTGTATTCCAATTATGGAAAAATTACGCATGCGTTACAAAACCCTGAAGTATAAAACATATTTAAAATTTTTGACCGTCTATTTGCAAATCTCAGCATAGCCTAGTGGTTACTGCGTCAGCTTTAGAAGCAAGAGATCCCGGGTTTTATTCCGGGTTCGAAACCGGGTTGAAGTATTTGAAAACGTTTTTTCCTTGTAAAAGTATAGGTTAATGTATACATTAATTACCCGATTAAAGTTTTACAGCCGAGTGAGTGAGCGAGTGAATTTATCTCATTCCTAAACCTTATCGATGACTGAGGTCGTCCACGAGGTAAAAAAGGGAAAACTGTGGCAGCCAAGAAATTTTTAAAAAATATGTGAGATAACATGGACTGTTGTATTTGACGCACATTAGTTTGGTCTAAAAATATATCCAGCGTACCTATCATATATCATCTTCGACTATAAGCTAAATATAAAATAAATGTCAAAAGCTTTTTAAGTGAAAATAATGGCCACCGCAATCGTGCAATACTATTAACAACGGAATGTCGGAAACAGCTTTAGATTAAGCATTAAAATAACGATAAAGAAAGCTGAAAAAAGATGAGCAGATACTACCAAGCACTGTGAAATAGAGAGCAACCTGTCATTGAGTCCAACGTTTGCGTGGAAATAATATGAGGCATTCAGGGCCCAGTTGTTCAAAAGCCGATTTGCACTAACCCAGGGTTAAATGTATAATCGACGACCTTGTTTCCACTCTAACAAAGAGAGATTTTTGCTGTACTTTTGGGATTAAGAAGACTTTTCCTAGAAAAACCGAAACAGTATTCATAAATAAACGATTTCCTATTCTACCCAGGGTTAAACCTAACCAGTATTTTGAACAACTGGGCCCAGAACTCTAGAAACGCAAGATTCAAAGTTGAAAGTGTAATAAGTACCTTAGTAAAGAAGATAGTAAAAGTGAGAAAGTATAAATGGGTATATCAAACAGTCATTCAGTAAGTATGCGAGTCAATAGGTACAGTGAGTAAGCGTGCGAGCAGGCGAGTAGGTTGATAATATTATTACACGACCTACGAATTTCGCGTGGACTAATTGGTCAGTCCAGGGTACTTAACTTACGACAAGAACCAAGGTATATACCTAAACGTCCGTGTTTCTTTCGATTTTGGAAGAAACATCAAACCTAAAAAAATACTTCACTTACATCAATCATCATTTTAAACCGGTCAAAGAAACTGATTTCCGGCAACACAATGCTTAAAAACTGTTAGGAACAACAACCAAAAAACACCCAACATTTAAAAATTATTTAGAAATTGAACGGTAAAACAACAAAGGCTAGTCAGTAGAGAAATCGACCAGTTCATTTAAATGAAAATTCAGAAAGCAGGACCAAAAAAACATAAAAGTAAGTACGTAAGTAAGTAAGTGTGTGAGTGAGTGAGTGAGTGAGTGAGTGAGTGAGTAAGTAAGTAAGTAAGTGTGTGAGTGAGTGATTCAGTGAGTAAATGTGTGAGTGAGTTAGTAAGTAAGTATGTAAAATTAATGTGCGAATGAGTCAGCAATTAAGTAAGTGTGTGAGTGAGTGAGTGAGTGAATGAAGTAAATGTGTAAGTAAGTGAGTAACTAAGTAAGTAAAAGTGTGAGTGAGTGAGTCAGTAAGTGCGTGTGTGAGTGAATGAGTAATTAAGTAAGTACTGTAAGTGTGTGAGTGTGAAAGTGAGTAAGTGAATGGCTCATTTAGTCAGTAAGAAAGTAAGTGTGTGAGTGAGAGAGTCAGTCAGTCAGCCAGTCAGTCAATCAGTAAGTGTGGGAGTTAGTGGCTCAGTTAGTAAGAGTGTGAGTAAGTGGTTAAGAGAGTCAATAAGTAGGAAAGTGTGTGACTGAGTCATTCATTAAGTAAGTGAGTAATGGGTGAGTAGTGACTTAGGAAGTAAGTAAGTAAGTATGTTGGTAAGTAAATAAGTGAATATGAGAATGAGTGAGTCAGTAAGTAATTACAATTGCTCACTTGCTACATTACAACCTACAATTGAAAACAGCCAATATGCTGCCACTTGGCATTATTTTCTACTCTTTTGATCTGAAAACTAAAAATAATAAAACACTCACTGAATGTGTACCAACTTGAGTAACCCTTATTTTCGCCTCCTTCCACATGTTACCTTGTGGTCCTTTTATTTCAAGCACATTACTTCCTCCAACAAACACCCTCAGGGTACCTATGGTCGATCCATACATGTGGTAGAAAAATCGAATGCACGTGTTTCCAGTGAATCGGATGCCACTTTTCTCAATCTTTGCGTTATCTCCTGCTTTCCGCGGAGCGGATGTTTCAATATACATGTAGAAACCTGAAAACATTTTGACACAGTCCGATGATAGAGTAAGTTAGTACAGATACGAAATGTTAGATAATTAAAACAACACAAGGAAAACAGCGTACCAACTCCACCGTGTCCACCGCTTGGACCTGTGCTACTAGAAGAAGTGCTGCCTGATCTCCGGGACCAATCAAATTTGTCGGACTTGAGCTGAGTGAATCCACAAGTGCCAATGTCAAAGGTGCAAGTGACTTGGAATAAAACAAAAAAATATTTATGCCTATTTGTTGAAAAGGAAGAAACATTGCAACTCAAACGTGTTTTCTTCATTTATTGGTGGAATCAATGAAAACATAATGAACAAAAAATTTGATTTCTTCTCACGAAGCACGAAAAAAACTATCTAAAAGAGTCATTATCATTTTTGATTATAACTGAACTTTTATTGCTAAGCACAAGCGCAATGTAAACATGCCAATGCATGCATGGTAAGATTATATTAACCGAGCACACGATTTGTCCCGAGAAATATTAGTCCAAGTTCTTGACAGAACCGACCGAGAACAAGGTCTGTGTGGAAAAATATTAGTTCAAGTTTTTGACAGTACGGACCGAGCACAAGGTCTGTATGGAAAAATATTAGTTCAAGTTTTTGACAGTACGGACCGAGCACAAGGTCTGACTGTATGGAAAAAATATTAGACCATGTTGTTGACAGTACAGATAGGGCACAGCGAATGTAATATTAAGAGGGTTAAGCACAAGAAAGACAGGCAAACCTGTATGGGTAAAGTCTAGGAGTTAATGGTTGTGGTTACGTCCCGGAAAAGTTCATTAGCAACAAAGTACAACCTTGGTGTTTTGACAATTTATCTAAAAAAAGTTACAAGTTTAGATTAGGACTTTAAATTATATTCTACCTATAATAGAGACTTATGTACTCGAGCTAAGCTAAATTCTTTACTGAACCAAGTGCCGGGCATGGAGTCGTTGCCTAACCTATCGCAAGTTAATGTAATGGAAATGCGTTCGGTGTGTACATATATAGAAAGATATAAGAGAAAAATAAAATATATGGCAGGTTAGCTTTCTGCAGACGCTGGCACTCGTGTACTTAGCCCGGAAGAACAAATAAATGAATTCATTTAGGAGGAATGAATGTCACACAAAGAAACAAAGTTTGGTTAACTGCCGGCACCGAAATGGGGACAGTGTGGATGGAAAGCATTACGCATACGGAAAGAAGAATAAGTCAAGTAGTAATTATTTAATAATTTCTGAAATGTTTTGATACTTTGACCTTAATGTAACATTTGCCTTTTTATAAGTAAAAGCGTCATGTCCATGGTTTTAGAACTTGATACTTACAAGATGGCGCTGCTGTTGGAGGAACTGGTGTCAAAGGCGTGGACGGAATATGAGGCGTGGAATGGATGCCTTCAACAAACATAGAAAATAATGATAAATATTTTTACACAAATTTTCTACGATCTATTCGACGTGAGATTCAACAACTTTTCCATATCTTTCCATGAAAATCAGTTTCAGCAAATGCAGAACTTTCTCTATTAAATATAACCTAAACACTTTTAAAATATGTAATTTTTTCAAAACAAACTTTAATATTCAGCCTTATTTTAATTGAACGATGCTAAAAATGAAAAATAGCCAATGACATATTGCATTTCTCACAAAAATCAGGCCTTAAGTACTTGCAGTTTCTGTTTTACAGTATTGCTGTATCAAAATTATTTAAACTAACAGCATAATTACTTTTTTTCATTTCTGCCTATTACAAGATTTTCAAGAAGCACAAATGTAAGGACCTGAAACTCAAGGATTTTCAAAGACCGTAGCAATCCTGTTGACAATGTTACGATACCAAAGTTACGTTTGTTTTTATGTGATAGCAAGGAGTGAGTGAGATTAAGAAACTAGAAAGGTTCACTGACATGTTTATACTGTCAAAGAAGCTGGTCTTTACCTCCTCCACCGTAAATGTTTTTGTTTATCCAAGCCAGATAGCTATAAATTCTGCCAAACACCGTATAATGGGTTGTTGGACAATTTCTCCTTCCGAAACTGACGTCACCGTGAAGAACCCAGCGACCATTTTCTTCACACACTAGAGGGCCTCCACTGTCGCCATTACATCCTCCTGCGGCGCTCGATTTAGCTTCCCCAGCACAAACGTGGGCGTATTCCTGTAATATGCTGCCGTATTTGGCTTTACAAGCAGCGTGAGACACTATTGGTAGAACAGCTTGTTGGAGAATATCTGCGGCAGGACCACCGCCGGATGTACGACCCCATCCTTAAATATTAATAATATTAATGTTTATATTAATAATAATAACAATATTGATTGCAATCGTTCCCTTACTATGTTCATATGGTAATTCTTTGAGTAATTGCTAAAACATAACAAGAGTTTCGTAATTTTTAAAATTGTTCGTACGTTTGTTAAAATATTTTGAGGCTGAGTCATGGAAAGTTCTCTTAGCTCGAGACACTTAAATTAGTTTAACCACTTGATCATAAATCTCTACAGCGTTTGCCTACTTCCAGACGGACATAATTGTATAAAGGACAAATAATAAGAAAAAAGTATAAATCAATAGGCCAGCTTTAAATTAATCTAATTCACGTCTTTACATCGCAATTTCCTTAATCTTTTAGATAAAAATTATCACAACAGATTCATAATAGTTGTTCATGCTCCGAATTGTTTTGATGTGCCAATTGCATTGGTAACTGAAATAATTTAGACTTATGATATTATATTGTAAACACTTTCCGTCTCTTCGGAACAGACAGGAGAAACCAACGAAGTCCCTGTGGGTTAGGGTTAAAGCCAAAACAGTTTTACCTGTGATGTAGCACTTTGCACCAACAGTGGCGCGTTTTTTTGGCAGGCACACCGTGTTCACCTTTGAACTCAGGCTCACTGGTCTTTCTAACTGGAGTAAAGCAACATCATCTTTGAGATTCTGCATCGTAAATCCCTTGTGCTTTATCAGTTTCTTGACACGTAACGTTTGCTGCACGGAGGTAGTTCCCGTTCGTCTGTGTGCACCTGTATAAAAACACAGCAATACCAAATATAGTAAAATTAATTGATACTATTTATCTAACAATAATAAAACTCTATAGTTCACTGCAATTATATTTTAAAAATGCACCTTTACTTGCTTAAACCTTATCAACTAATATAGAAATATAGAATGTCTTCCCAATTACCGGAATCGGATGTTTCCAAGCATTCTGTAATATGCCTTGATGTCTATTATGAGATACGAATTGGATATCAATTCAACATTCTTTTATCATATAAAGTGAACGAAGCCTAATTTTGGGTGTGGCTTTCAGGTGTTGGTATGCATGTGTAACGTTATATTGTGGAAAATCCACAATCCTGTAAAAATAACAAAATGGCCACCCCGCTTGATTTTTGCGGGGGTATGTCACGGCCAGTAAACTGGTACCGTAATTAAGATATGTGAGACAAGTGACGTGACATGTGACATACATGTGCTCATGAGACATGTGATGTGACAAACATGTTAACATGGGTGAACTTCGGACTTGCTTTCCATGTGCTCTCGATATCTCAGCAGCGTTTGATTTAGTCAAGGATTTACAGTATGCTTTGCCGTGGAACTTAAGGCTGGGTAACATTGAACGCACTCTATAATAGGTGATTATTGCTAGTTATTGAATTTAGATGAATGGTATTTAGCTAAACCACTTTAATACTCAAAATTTAAATCTGATATATTCTAAGACGAGCCTTAAAAACTGGTAAGATAACACCTGCGACTGCCCCTAAAGAAAAACAAGATAGTGTAATTGTTTATCATATATACCGTTACTTTAAAAGTTAGATTCAAACAAAAATAATTTTATCCGTACCAACAATGACTGTGTATAAAGATGGGTAAGGAGAATAGAACACACAGTGGGCAGCGGTCAAAACCCAATCAGCTTTGATCAAAGAACCGCCGCAAATGTGCCCCCCATTTTTGCGAAGCGACACTTGCCATGGCCACGAGTGGGGCGAGGAGTTCTGTCCGTTTACAATGCGAGAGCCTGGAGGGCGCAATCCGCAGTGACCTGAAGTGATAAATGAAAAAAACACATACTATCGTACTTCAACAACTTTACGACAAATATTTTGTATATAATCAGGAAAACAAACTAAAGGCGACTGGAATGAATATTAGCATTAGGAGTTTCTGCAAGGAATTAAAAGTGAAATAAATATTTGTAAATAGTTTATGATCAATTAATTTTTACTTTATTTTTTACTGAAACATTATAAAATGATATTTTTGACGAATGAGACTGCGAATAAGGCAAAAATAAATATTTTGGCGGCACGGGATACGACAAGGC
>JAOBRB020195984.1:0-22087 GCA_027575285.2 Zoanthus pulchellus
TCAGAATGAAGTACTCAAATCCCGGTACGGCCAGTACAAAGATCCGATCTGTAATTCGCAGACGAATAAAACCCGAGCATTTTCATTCGGCTGCACTCAGGCTAGTTAAGTACTAATGTTTAAAGTATTATGCAATCAAAGAACTACAAGTTACTAATTTTGGAAGTTTAATAAAAATTCAGTTATTAGATTTTCAAAGCTTTTTTGTCGCAATGTAGAAAATGGAAATTTAAATTTGCAAAGGAAAAAGTGCTTTAATATAACATGGTCGAAAACTAGCAGATTTAAACAAAAAATATACATGAAAACTTTCAGAAATCGTATAGCTAAAATCTCTATTTTTGGAAAAAAATTAAAAGTAAATTAAAAAAATAGAAAAAAAGATAAATAAGGATAAATATCGTAGTTTTTAATAGTATATTTTCTACGCTCAGGGCTATGACGTGCTGGACAAAATTCAACTTCTTTGCGTCGTTTCCGAATCTTGTCGTGTTCTTCCTTTTCGTCAAGATTCCCTTGCGTATTCAACAAGGTTTGATTTAAATGGATAGGAGGAACATATTCATCATCGAAACAACCCATTCTAAAATTTAAAAAATACATATTAGCTATCTGCAATATTACATTGTTTTAAAATTGCGTTTTAGGTGCTCCGTAACTTGGGGGGGGGGGGGTAGGGAGGAGGTAAGATAGCTTTTCAATCCCGATGTCGATTTCGTCATGTAGATGAAATTTAGCTGAGATATTCACGTTTATCATACAAATTATGTTTCCTTTCCATGGTTTTGAGCTTTAGTTTTCAAAAACACGGTTCCCGTTGGTTTGAAGTCTTTGGAGAGGTGAACGTTCACTAGTGTGTCATGCATAAGCAAAAACGCAGCAGGAAAAACAAAAGTTTCCATGACATTTTATGTTTGAACCGGTAGAAACAACTCATAAGTTTGTTGAAGGGGTTACTGCGCCATGTCACGGAACCGCTGACCGCCATGTATTCACCTTGCATTGTTACGGGAAATTCTATGCATGGCCTATTTTATTTATGTCGCATTATGTTAGCTATAATGGTGAGTTTCGTAAGAACGGAGTGACTAAGATTAAATTAGATTTGATTAGAACTAGTAGTAAATCCTGTTTATTTGGAATAAAAAATATCGTAAAGCCTTCAAAATGAACTAAGGATTTTTAAATCATTAAAATGAACTTGAAACGTTAATATAAAACCTTAATTTCCAACCAGGCTACAGAAATCCCTCGTGAAAACAATTGGCGTAGGAATGCTAGTAAATCAGAAAGTTTTATACTTACGCAAAAGAATCGCAACAGTATAGCTAATTGCTTCTTCACCCGAGCTCATCTAAAAGCTAAATTCTTATACAATACAAGTGTTATGATTATTACTGGTATCTGTAATGCTAGCTAAATCCTTTTCTAGCCAAGTGGCTTATAAAGCCGGCACCTATCTCTGGTTTCCATAGTTCAAGGATAATGCTGGTGTCTATACTGCCAACCAAATCCTTAACAAGCCAATTGGCTCATAGAGCCTGTACTTATCTCATGAATGTCTCTGGGTTGTTAAGCTGATAATAGTACTTGACTCCTCGGACCATTAATCAGTCGTAAGTCCGTTATCTCCCAGCAGACGTTGCTACTCATTTACCTATCCCGGAAAGATGGAAAGCTGAGTTGGCTTAGGTGGACAAGCCACAGCAATCTGCCGGAATCGTTTTAGCAACCTTGTGGTTAAATAATTTAAAGCAGAAATTTTAATTTACAAACTACGCGAGCCACGTCCGCTAAGTTCATAAAAAAAAACAGAACAAAAGATTCTTGGTATTCTCACCCCTTTTAAGCACAAATTATAGAAATTGTAATCTTCCAAAAATAATTAAAAAGGACTTACTCTTTGAGCTGTTGATGGCGTCGATAGACATAGTAACCTCCCACCAAGGCGCAAGGTATGAATAGCATACATGCTGTTACACCGACTATCATTAATGCCTTGCGGATGTGATATTTATATTCCACAAAACCAGATGTTTCTGAACGGTGACTGCGATCCCCGAAAAAGAATCCATTATCGATTTTCGGGCAAAAGTCTGATGAGCTTTTCTTATGAGAGGAAGCCGTTTTACCTACGTCCAGGCCTTGTTTAGGTATATCTTTGATTTTTCTTTCCTCAAGACGTTGCCTTTTTAAATAAAGATAGTCTTTAGACAGTTTGCGAGTTCGGTAGCGAAATCTTACTTTTGCAAAGTTCTCCATTGGTAAAGCTGAAAAACTTGTGGGCTGAGAAAATAGGCGATTCCGTTTTGGTTCATTTAGAAACATGTTGATATGGCGGTATCCCAAGACTGGAATGTAATTGTTCCTTTCTTTGAAAACATTTATGTTTTCAAACTCTAACTTAACTTTCGATTCTTGCGGAAACCAATAGTTATAAAGTCGTGCAGATATTAAGTCAATTAAAGAAGAGTGTTTCGCGTTATCAAACAGAATCTCTTCTTTTTGGGAATGTTGATCTGATTCAACAGTATTACCAGTGTCTGATAAATTCTCATTCAGTTGAGATTGAGACTTTTCTTTCTCTGTTTGCTTATCTAAACCAATGGTATCACTGTTTTCTATTTTAAAGGTATTCTCATTTTTGTGGGACTGAGTCGTAACATTCTCTTGTTGTTCATCTGAATCAATATCACCATTTTCTAAGGTATTTTCATTCTTATGGGATTGAGTCATGATTTTTTCTGGTTGTTCATCTGAACCAATAGTACTTCCATTCTTAGAGGTATTTTCATTTTTATGAGACTGATTTATGACTTGCTCTGCTTGTTCATCTAAACTAATAATATCAAGATTCTCAAAGGTATTTTTATTTTTATGGGATTGAGTCGTGACTTTCTTTGCTTGTATATCTGAATCAATAGCATCATTATTTTCAAAGGTATTCTCATTATGAGATCGAGTCTTAATTTTCTCTGTTTGTTTATCTGAAGAAATATAATTTCCATATTCATTCCCATTCAGTTTGGATCGGGCTAGTTCTTTCTCTAATTTTTCTTTCTCACTATTGCATAAATTTTTATTCACTTGAGAATGGCAATCTGATGGTTGATCTGATCCAACAGCATCATTGACCAGTTGTTCGACTGAACTAACATTACAATCCTCGTTTGAAAAAGTTTTGTTACGTTTAGATTGAGTATTACCTTTAACAATGGTGTCACAAATGTCAACCTTATTGCCATTGCCGAACCACAGGTTCAAAGTGTTAAGGTCCACATTGTTATCAAAACTTGGCGGCAATTCCTCACTCTCATCCAATTCAGTCGTAGTATCTAAACGTTTTTCGCTTAATTCGTAATCTTCTTTTTTTATTCTTGTTTTAGGAAGAGGTGGATTTATGTAGAGCCGCTTTTTGTTCCGCCGAATATTTCCATTCAAATTGTGCCAATGGGGTACATCAAGCCATTCCTCGTGATACATGTCTTGATTTAGGAGCATATTCTCGTCTGTTTCATGCTTATAGCAGTTCTTGTGTGTTTGAAAATCGTATTTGTTTCCTGTTGAGAACTCAGCCATATCAAACTCGTTGCCTTCTTCCGAGAATTCATCATTAAGATTAGACGAAAGACATTCTTCATGCCTCTTATACTCAAGCCATCCATAGGGATCATAATTGACATATGTATCAATCTCATCTTCACCTACATTTTCGCCGCGTTCAAAAATGTGCACTTTTTCTGTAACACGCTCATTTGAATTGAACTTATTTTCTGTAATTTCAAGGTTATCACCAACAAGGTCCTCTTTCATTTCAAACTGCTTCTCGCTTTCAGTCGACTGTTCATTAAATTTTGTTGGAACGTTTTCCTTTTTCAATTGATCATTCATTTTAGAAAGATCTACTGGATTTGCAACCTGTGGGATAAGCGTTTCGTCCATATGCAACCATTTATCTTTATTCAAACGTTCTTGATTATTGTCATTTTTTATGTCTGCGTTGGTTTCATCTTTGCCTTTATTCATATCATTTTTCTTTTCCAGATTAAAATAACTTTCTGTTGAATAATTAAGCAAATGGGCTTCATCGCCATTTGAATCAGAGTTATCATCAACAAGATCTTTTTTCATTCCAAATTGCTTTTCACTTTTATTCGATTGTTCATTAAGGTTTGCTGGATCGCTTTCTTCTTTCAGTTGATCTTTCATGTTGGAAAGATCTATTGGAGTTGCAACCTGTGGGATAAACGTTGACTCCATATGCAACCAATAATCTTTATTCAATCTGTCTTGATCATTGTCATTCTTTGTATTTTCATTGATGGTGTCATCTTTGACCTCATTCATATCAATGTTCCCTTCTGGATTATAATTAGTCTTTGTTGAACGTTTACGCAAGTGGATTTTCTTGCCATTTATTGTAGAATAATCATCAGCAAAGCCTTTATCCCCTCTAAATTGCTTCTCACTTTCAGTCGACCGTTTATTAATGTTTGTTGGATCGCTTTCTTCTTTCAGTTGATCTTTCATGTTGGAAAGATCTATTGGAGTTGCAACCTGTGGGATAAAAGTTGACTCCATATGCAACCAATAATCTTTATTCAATTTGTCTTGATCATTGTCATTCTTTGTATTTTTGTCGATGGTGTCATCTTTGACCTCATTCATATCAATGTTTCCTTCTGGATTATATTCATTCTTTGTTGAACGTTTATGCAAGTGGATTTCCTTGCCATTTATTTTAGAATGTTCGTGAGCAATGCCTTCCTCCCCTCTAAATTGCTTCTCACTTTCAGTCGACCGTTTATTAATGTTTGTTGGATCGCTTTCTTCTTTCAGTTGATCTTTCATGTTGGAAAGATCTATTGGAGTTGCAACCTGTGGGATAAACGTTGACTCCATATGCAGCCAATAATCTTTATTCAATTTATCTTGATTATTACCATTCTTTGTATCCGCGTTGGTGTCATCTTTGTCTTCATTCATATCATTGTTTTCTTTCGGATTATAATCACTTTTTGTTAAACTTTTAAGCAAATGGCCTTCGCTGCCATTTATCTCAGAGTTATCATCAACAAGGTCTGTTTTCATTCCAAATTGCTTTTCACTTTTATTCGATTGATCATTAAGGTTAGTTGGATCGCTTTCTTCTTTCAGTTGATCTTTCATCTTGGAAAGATTTATTGGAGTTGCAGCCTGTGGGATAAACGTTGACTCCATATGCAGCCAATAATCTTTATTCAATTTATCTTGATTATTACCATTCTTTGTATCCGCGTTGGTGTCATCTTTGTCTTCATTCATATCATTGTTTTCTTTCGGATTATAATCACTTTTTGTTAAACTTTTAAGCAAATGGCCTTCGCTGCCATTTATCTCAGAGTTATCATCAACAAGGTCTGTTTTCATTCCAAATTGCTTTTCACTTTTATTCGATTGATCATTAAGGTTAGTTGGATCGCTTTCTTCTTTCAGTTGATCTTTCATGTTGGAAAGATTTATTGGAGTTGCAACCTGTGGGATAAACGTTGACTCCATGTGCAACCAATAATCTTTATTCAATCTGTCTTGATCATTGTCATTCTTTGTATTTTCATTGATGGTGTCATCTTTGACTTCATTCATATCATTGTTCTCTTCCAGATTATAATCATTTTCTGTCGAATGCTTATGCAAGTGGACTTCGTTGCCATTTATTGTAGAATAATCATCAGCAAGGCCTTCTTCCCCTCTAAATTGCTTCTCTCTTTCAGTCGATTGTTCATTGAGGTTTGTTGGGTCGCTTTCTTCTTTCAGTTGATCTTTCATGTTGGAAAGATCTATTGGAGTTGCAACCTGTGGGATAAAAGTTGACTCCATATGCAACCAATAATCTTTATTCAATCTGTCTTGATCATTGTCATTTATTGTATTTTCATTGATGGTGTCATATTTGACCTCATTCATATCATTGTTCTCTTCCAGATTATAATCATTTTCTGTCGAATGCTCATGCAAGTGGACTTCTTTGCCATTTGTCTCGGAGTTATCATCAGCAAGTTCCCTTTTCATTCCAAATTGTTTTTCGCTTTCAATCGACCGTTCATTGTTTGATGGATCGTTTTCTTCTTTTATTTGATCTTTGATGCTATATGTACCCTTGCTAGTACTCTCTATATTCTCAAACGAATCGTTTGTTTCTTCGGGAAGATGGTCTTTTTCTGTAAGGTAAGGTCAGTTTTTTATTATGATATTTTAATTTTGTGAGATTTTTATTATCTGCCATTTCTACGGTCAAATTTGGAAACATTTTATTTTTAATTTTTAAAATGATTTTTTGTTGTTTTGTAACATTATACAAGCGGATAAAGTATGATATAATATAATTATCTATATGATTATGTTTTACCAACAACTTAGGTCGAACATGATTTAACTAGAAACCTTCTTTCACTGTAAAAAATCCACGCCTACATTTGGTCAAAACCGATAAGGTTGTATTGGTAAATCTTTAAACATACGACTCCGTCAGTCCACCGTCCAAATAAAGATCGTATACCTTTGGGTAGTCTATGGTTATACTCTTTAGAACATTCAAACAACTGCCTATATCAAATAGAAATATTTTTATTACCAAGCTTTAACAATAGCAAAAGTTTTTTTCACCAAATCAGAGTACACGCTGAAGTTATTTAGTTTGGCGTAATTTCCCGCCTTTAAATACCTTTGAACTTTAGATTTATAATTTCAACTGGTTTGTTTTATTGTGAAAACTTATGGTTAAGAAGATTCCTAACTTGATTGAAAAGTTCACCTAAATTTTTAGCAACTTTTTGTTATTTTTATTTTATTCTGTTAAGACTTATTATGCCGTTTTAAATAAGTACTTATTTGATATATAAAATTTTGTTTTTTCAAACAGGACTCTTGCTTGAAGTTCGTTAAATGTGTATGGCACGTTTCGTGATGCAGACAGCAGTGAACTCGGGTTTCTTTATAAAGGATTAATAGTTACTTTAGGTTCGTAGTTTGTTTACCTATATACCCACTCACTGGAGCAGAATTAGACTTTTAATGAATTCGATCTTCTCCTAGTTTAGGCATATTATTGGCAGCTCGTGGGTAAATCAAAATTGTTATGTAAACAAAGTACTCACTCTAAGTAATCAACCTCAAGTGGCAGCTGGTTTTATCCTTTAACCATACCATAAAATAGTTTGACTGTTAGCAGTTATGGGCAGCTGTTTAGACCTTATTGGGCATTGTTAACATTTCCCTTTCAATCTACCATAAACAATATTAGTATTTTCCAACATCAGGGCTATTACGCATACTGCAATCTGATTGGCTCCCTAACCTCGGGCTATTCGTGATAGTCCGAGGTGACGAGTTTGCGAAAACAATGGCGGCTCATTCGTGTTTTGTGGAAGTGTCAAATGATTATTTACAAGAACGTCTCGATAATTCAATACCCGAGAAGACAAAAAAAGCTACTAAGTATGGAATGAAAATGTTCAATGGTAAGTTGCAAGTATTAGAAAACAGAAATATTGCTACTTTTTCATAAATTATTTTTACGGATATAAACGAGAGTTGCCAGCTGAAAAGCTCACTCGTTTAGCATCTCCAAATTAGCATGTATTTATATCTCATTTTGGCTCAATATGTCGGAAAATACTAACACAAGTAGACCTCGAGGCCTCATGGACTACGATTTAATAGCCAATTCGGACTTCGGCCTCATGGACTATTGCCTCGTAGTCCATGCGGCCACGACTCTAATTGTAAAGTATGCTTAGCAATACAAAATAAAACATGCGAAGCGCTTCGTTCTGGTTGTTTCCGTCTCTAGTAAGTTTAGTCTTCAATTTGAGCTGCTAGAAATGAGAACAATAAAAATGAGAACAATAGAAATAAGAACAATAGGCCATTTCCGAGTTTTCTTGCCCCTCTGATTCAAAACGAGTCTAAGTGCAAAACCTTTCATGTGAAAATGAGTTCTGTATTCAGTATCATTTTCATGCAAATCAAAGTCATATTCATAAGAATGGCTTCGCACCTCGACTCGCTTTGAAACAGAGGCACAAGAGAACTCGGAAATGGCCTATTATTAATAGTTTGATGCTGAAATCATTGAATGGCAATGAGCCTGTTAAAAATTTACAGTTTCTTATCAAAAGAGTCGTGTACATGGTCCAATAGATAATTAGTAGAATAATTGACTTTTTTAACCAACGTTAATAACTCACCATTTATCAGCTGATCGTCAGTACTTTTTGATGATTTATCGCGACATGTAATCACCTCTCTATCAATTTCAACTTCTTTTCGGGAGTTAAGTAGATTTTTTATTGCCATTTCTGTTTTATGGCGTTCTTTCACATCGCACGAAAATGGATTTCCGTATAAGATACTGTTGAAAGTAAGAAAATGAATTTATTAGAGAGTCCTAACAGCCAATTTTTAATATTATTCCGTGCAGAGGTCGGAAAATTTAACCAAACGTTGCAAAATTGCGATTGTTAAGCAATTTTAACTGCAATAGTAAAAGTACACAAAAATGTTTTTTTTTTGCTCTCGAGAATCAAAATAGTGTATACATGATAGGCAGATTCCTGATGCAATGTTTTTTTTTTAAAAAACGAATTTTCATTTAGCTAAATTATCTAACATTTCTCAAAACTTCTGTTTCTTTTTTTAAAAGTATACAATGCCGCAGGAATAAGTCACCAAGATACCACATATATAATTTCATTTATTAATGTTCTTGTGTATTCACATGGCTAATAAGGCCATCACCAAATCAAACATCATACTATTTACCCTTGTAGTGAGAAGTAAGAGAAAAATAACATATAGCCCTCGGCGGAAATCGAACCCCACATCTTCGATTTCCTAGTTCGACGTGTTAACTACTACACCACAAGGACCAACCAGGCTAGCTGGCAGCGCAGCCGGACAATGTTTTATATGAAGAAGGTAAGTGTAGGAGTTTAGTCCCGGAGGGGGAAAGAGGGTACTTTGGGGTAAAATGGATAGGGATGCTCGTTGTAATGTTTCTCCAATAACCCCTAAAACAGACCAAAATGCTAAAGTTGACCCCTAAAAATAATGACGAGCACCTTTTCATACCAATGATAGGGAGTGTCCCCCACCCCCAGTGGGGTGGACCTCGAGATGGCGCAGGTAGAATTTAAATCTCGGCCCTTCAACCGTGGACCAGGTCCCTAGTGTTATCCCTGGCTCTGCCAAGATGTTAATATTTGTAAACGTTTGAGTTTCTTACCTAATCTATATTGTATTGTATAGATTATTGTCTCGTCCAGGGGGAGGCAAAGATTCTAACCCATTTATAACTTAACACTACAAAAACTGGAGATAGGCACAGGCTCCATAGGCAATTTGGATTGTAAATTATATATTTTAGTTTTATCTGTTTCTTGCTAAGTGTGAAATAGAAATTCTCATATTTTTTTTCGTTCTATTTCTTTTTCGACAAACGTTAACTGTCTCCATTTCTCGCTGGTTCGTAATCATATTCGTTCGCTTTTCTAAAAAGTAAAGTGTACCAGCAGGAAGGTGGAATTTGTTTTGCATTATTTGTGAAGTTTAACGTATTAGACATAAAGTAAGAATAAAATTTCAATAGCTACTTACAGTTTCTCTAGACTTATTAAGTCATGAAAAGAATCTTCATCAAGTGATTGGATCAAGTTGTTTGACAGATCGCTGAAGAAGGATGAAGAAAAGGTACTAAATGTTACTTTACAGTTCATGATTCGTATTGGTTTGAAAACTGAAATACTTAACATTGATGTCAACTCACAATCTCTGATTTTCAAATTACTTACAGAACTTCGAGATTCGTTAATCCATGAAAACTTTTTCTGTTCACTTTTTGTAAGCTGGTTCCAGAAATTTCGCTGAAAGAAAGATTTTTAATAATTTCTAGGATGCACAAGATCTGCAACAAAAGTATAGAATAAAGGGAAGAAAAAGCTCTACTGAAAATAGCTGTGGCGAAACACTTGTGTGATATTTTCATATTTTAAGACGAAAACTTTTTAGCAGCTTGAGTTTTTAAGAATGAAGAATAGAAAAATAAATATCACTTTTAACAGAAGCTTTCAATGTATGTCAATTGAAAGTTCGTTTTGAAAATTTAGTTAAGACTAGATTGCTGTTGCTTCATGTAGTCCATTTTTACCTATTTTTATATTTTCTAGAAAAAAGTGAAGAGTGGTACAACATATTAACTTGACGTAATGTAATGAAAAACTAAGTTTTATTAAAATGACTTTTTAGTATTGTAATATAAAAAGAATATTGGATTGGCCAAAAATTAAGAGCAGTTTGACAACGAGCTGCGGCCTGAAAAAGTGACATTTTTTCTAGTTGAAACTTAAGTAATTCTTGTAATCTACTCGTTCGTAATGTGCACAGTAAAAACACAGAAGCATCGTTTCATATTCGGTATATCTACTAGTGTCCCAAATGATACACGTATTCATGTCACTAACAGTAATTCAGAACTGTTTTTTAATGCCTTATCTTTTCGTTACGATAATTTTCATTGTTTTACACCGCTTACAGGAATAAGATAGAGAACAAATTAAAATCAAATTGAGTTCAAAAAAGCCCAAAAAATAAGAACGATGAACCTTATCAAAATTTACTGATTATTCTATTAAAAGTTCTTTTTTTCCTTATATCAATATCCCAATACGTGTGTATCAATAGCTAGCCCAAACCATAATTTTCCAGGCAATCAGAAAAATATACAAATGAGCAAAATCTTTACACTTTTGTCAAATTAAAAATTGTTATATTATCAACATGTAAAACACTGCAAATAAGAAACTGTTTAAGAATAAAATAAATGTTTGTAATTTTCATTTGCGAATTAAAATTAAGTAATATTTTCAATATCCGTTCCTTTCAATTACTTTATTCTCTTTAAAATTTGTTTTAAATCTAATAAAACTAGAAGCAAACGCTGCCTTTTTTTATAAAAAATATTTTTGAAAATGTTTTTACACAAATAGAAAAATTGTTTATGCAAAAACTTACAGCTCTCTTAGTGAATCCGGCTCTTGAAATGACGGCACAGCGTGTATAGAAGGGTCGTTTGAACACTTCGCAAAAGAATTACCAAGACATTGACATCCATTGGGGCACCCTGTCTCGTGCGCTGGGAAATAAACCCCTCTCTGTAAAAAATTGATACAAAATAGCAAAATCGCTATCATACTTGATTGAAATATTCCAACAACTCATGAAACAACTTTTCTTTTAATGCACGCAATTAAACTGAGTTTCAAGCAATGTCGTCACAAACGTACAAACGATGAGAGCACGTGACTAACTAATCATAATTAATTATAATAATAAGCATAAATTAAATTATGAATGCAAGGATGCGTTCGTTTTTTCCAGCATATTTCCTGAGTTAAGGAATTTCCTAAAATAATAACTTTGTGTAATTCGTGTGGTTGCTTTTCCTTGATGTTTTAAATTACAAACAACACACGTCTATTGATAAATCAATTTTGAACTTGATATCTATGAAACCAATTTTTTTTCACTCTATAAATCTGGAATATTTGGATTGGGCCCAGACGAACAGGCTTTAAGAGAATAATACTTTGTATCATATGTACTACTTAGTCTACATACTCATGAGAAATTTATTTTACGAAGTTTGAGTCGGAGATGAAATTATTTTTGTTTATATTGTGTTTCTCGTTTGCGCGCGCAACAAATACCATATGATAATTAATTTACCGATCTTTTCTGCTCAGTCTTTATCCCAAAATCTCAGACCTCGATCTTGTTAGATAGATATCTGAATAGACATAGCTATAAGGCTGTAGAAGAAAAATCAGTTACGGTTCATCAACAGATTGTCTAAAAACGTTTGCTTTAGGCTCCATTAAATCCTGAAGAACAATTAAGGTGGAACCACCCATTAAGTGAGTAGTCCACAGTAACTAAACAACGTTAAGGTTGAATCAAACGAACTGAGAGTGGATGAGAGTTCACGGATAAGAGTTGGATGAAATTTTTGGCTGAACTCTTATCCACTATCATTGACGTTTGATCGCCCACGCAAGAGCTGGCGAGGGTGATTATGTGGCATATTTTCGAATTCCAAGCTGTAAAATCAATATGAGAGCAAAATCGCCTCTGTTTTTATATTTTTAGAATAGCTTTGTATTAAGAAGAAGATAAAAAAGTTTAGCCCAAGCGTGGGAAAACAATGCCGTGGATAAAACACCGAAAGTGGGAAAGGCCTTTACAATGTAATCGACGAGTTACGAATTGAAAATGCAGCGTCGTACCGAGAGATGATGCAAATGTTTGTGAGAGTTGAGCCCACAACATCCCCTCCCCCCGGGCCAAAGCTGCTGATGCTGACCGAAAAACTCTGATCAACACTCATGGAAAATTTGAAGTTCAAATTGCATGATAGTTGACGAGAGTACGTACATGAGAGTGGATAGTGGCTTAGTTCAAAAGATAGCTAGCTATAAGTCCTTAACGAGCAATGTAACCCCTGCAGCCAGCGCTTGAGTCCGGTTTCTATATTTTTAAGAGAATAAGAGTCCTTGAATCCCCTTGAAACGGGACACTAATCAATCATAGGTTAGTTCCCAGCAGACACTGGTACTCATTTACCTACCCCGGAAGCATGGAAAGCTCAATGTTGTTTTATGTGGGACATCTGAACAAATGTTCAAATCTTCGCAGAGCCGAGAGTCGAATTGCGGATTCTTATTAGAAAATACTAAAATACCCGAGACCTGCGCCAACCTACCCATATAGGTAGAAATCGATGTGTTTTTGGCCTGGTTAGCCTAGTTGGTAGGGCACCAGTCTGTAGTGCAGGAGGATCGGATTCAACTCCCGGCCGGACCAACACTCACGGTCTTAAAATAATTGAGGAGATGTTGCCTTTGCTCTAACTTCTGTAAACGGTTAAGCTTTCGTATTTTCTCGGATAAGGACATTATGCCATTAATTATTTAATAAAGAGAATCTAGGTAACCCAAACACTTCCCGCATAGAGTAGGGTACGTAGTGATCCCGGTGTTTTGCATTCATTAACTTGCTGCCAGTTGCGCTTTCAGTATATGTGAGCCGCTCAAGCGGACTTTGTAAAACCCTCAATTGTCTCATCTCAACTGTATATACTTATAAACAGATTCTGAAAAGCCCCAAAGGTGTGAATTTGTATGTATAACTATCGTTTAAAAATGAGCTTAACCATAATCTTTACGAACAAAGCAAGGGCGGATCCAGGGGGAGGGTCCGGGAGGTCACGACCCCCTGTCATTCTTGGGGTCAATTATCAAATTAAGTTTTCCAAAAGGATTAAAGTTTTTTTTTTCCTGATAGAAGGACGATTTCAATCTTTATTCTATTTCTAACGATGATGATGTATTTTTGTCGTTTAATTTAGTTGTTTATAACGGTTTATTTGGCTTCCTGTGATAAAAATGTGACCGACCCACAAAATTTTACCCTAAGACCCCCCTTTCGAAAAATCCCTGGATCCGCCCTTGCAAAAAAACACTTTTTAAAATAGGATAAAAAAAAGTTTTCTTTACCATAGATTAAAAACTGAGTATATTTTCTAACATGTGAAGTTAACCCTTTCACTGCCAGTCAGTTATGAACACTTAACTTCTCTTTGCATAACAAATAAAAAATAACACACTTGGTAATGAGAAGGTGAGAATTGATCAAAGAAAGCAAATCACTGAAGATAAAAAGTGAAACTCTCTCAAAGTTGTTCAATGAAAAACATTGGGCTCAAGTTGGGAGAACTTAATAATTCAACTGGCAGTGAAAGGGTTAACAAGTATGCATGCAAAAACAAAACATTTCATTGGCATTGGTGTATTTAAAAGTAACAGTTTTTCAACTTAAAATTTCATCTGTTAAATGTTTGTCTGCGTGCCTACGTTATTGATTTTGCTCGAGCTGAAACCGTCATGCACATGACAGCTGTTTAATGAGAATTGAAAAAGTTGTTGCCTTTAATATTGTAAGTTAAAAACTAAAAATTTACTCCTCAGTTCCAATTGAAGTTACGATTCTTATCAGAACTAAGTAAAGAATTGCACTACTGTGATCAACGCTTTTTTTTTTTGATATTAAGAACCAGTCAATTTCGCCGAGGTTCATTGTTCTTAAAGATTTCAGCCTCAATTTAAGTTCTTGTTTCTGTGATAGCTTTGAATGATGAAAAACAATCTCCGTCGGGTTATATATATATTGGAGGATTTATTATCCTTGATGATGGAGTGTCTGAAAAATGAACATTAAGAAAAGCGATTGCTCCAAAAGCAATTGTGAAATTTTCAGGACAATCTATCAGTTTAATAAGGACGTTGCATCCTCCGACGAAAGACTCCAGTACCTACAAAATATTCTTTCGCTACAGTATAGATCCGCTACCGAAACAAAATCTGTGTTAGCACAAAGGAACATTTTTAAAGACATTGATGGGCTATTTATTGCGTGCGTGCGTGTTGTGTGTGTGTGTGTGTGTGTGTGCTGGCGCAGCTTTTGAAACACGACTTTTTATACATTCGCAACTAACTTTAGCAAAACGGATTTCTTGATTTTTTATTAAAATCTTAAATTCTAAAAATGCCTGTTTTGCAGTGTTTATAAATGGTGGAAAAAATCAGATCGAAACGGAGATCGAGTACTCATCTAATACCCGTCCGGCATTTTGTCTTACGTGACGCATTTTTTTACTCAAAAAAAGTCAATCAATGGGTTATAACTTCAATTCAAAATGTTCTTATTGAAATTCAATTATTGCTTTTTTATCAATACTTTCTTCAATAAAAGTTATACAAAATAGATTAGATAGGTTTGAAAATATAGATTTGTTATAAAATTATTACTCTCATTCCCTACGCTTCAAAAATGTCAACATTTTAAAGTAATAGTCTTTGTAAAATGTTTTAAAAATGTTTTTGTAATATTATTTGATTATGAAATATAGTCTTGCCATGATTAATATCTTTAACTTAACTGTGATATTTAAAGTACGCTAAACGAAAACTGAAACTGGATTTTAATTCTTATAGTTTGTAACTTATTATTTCTAAGTTTAAAACATCTCCATGCAGGCCGGTTTGGTGGCATAAAAAAAATCTAAACATTTTGTGCTTGTGCACTGAGAATTCATGTTTAAAACCAATATTTGTGGCAATTTGAAATCCGAATCAAAATAGCTTTGCAATGAAAAAACTTTGTTTAGTTTACAAATTGCCTGGAGAGTAAAATTTGTTTTGTTTCAACAGTTTATAAAATGAGATAAAGGAAAATTTAAGCAGCTGTCAGTTGATGGCATTTTCTTGATAGCTTTATACCTCTAGGAAAAAGTTTGCGACAGCATCACTAAAGTGAAAAGAACAGATGTTTAAAGTAGATTTTAACTTATCTATAAATTAAAAATCTTTTGAGTTAAGGCTCACTTGTAATTTTGTTTCTTCACTAAACGCTTCGCTTTGAAACTCAATAATTCAAGAAATGGCTTGCTGCGGCATTTTAAAAGCAATGCTACTTATTAGTTGCGTTGTTCTTGTTTGGGGCCATGGAATGCTGTACGATCCTCCATCAAGGAACTCAGCCTGGAGGTTTGGGTTCGATAATCCCCCACAGTATACAGACAATGAGTTGAACTGTGGAGGACGCGAGTATCAATGGCATAAACAAAATGGCAAGTGCGGTGTGTGTGGTGATCCTTTCGGTGTCAAGGAGCCTCGGTATGTTTATCCAGGAAAATATGCAGAAAAACGCATTATCACAAAAAAATACACCCGGGGCCAGATCATCACAGCAACGGTAAAATCTTTTTATTTTTATTTAATAACATGCAAGTTGAAAATTAACTCTTTGTTGAAATGTTTGGTTTCGTCTAAAAGTATTTTTGGATAGGTGATTAGAGTTTCAGTCTATCGTGCGTGAGACAGGCTATGGCTCGATTCTCGGCCAAACAAACGCTCCGGGACTTAAAATGAAAAAAGACTTTCACATTTCCTCGGATAAAGACGTAGAACAGTTGACCCTTGGAGAGGTATCTATTTTTGTGTCTGTCATCTGAAAGGTCTCCGTCCACCTTAGAGTGGTAAAGATGGTGTCGTCCCCAATTAGTAAGCCTTTGGCCTGCTAGAAAGACTTGACACCTAAATAAACTCTATTATTATTCAGATTTATGTTACTGTTACTGTTATTGTTACTGGTACTGTTATTGTTACTATTACTGTTTCTGGTGCTGGTACTGGTGCTGGTACTGGTGCTGGTACTGGTACTGTTGCTGGTAGTGTTGCTGGTACTGGTACTGTACTGGTGATGGTAGTGTTGCTGGTACTGGTACTGTTGCTGGTAGTGTTGCTGATACTGCTACTGTACTGGTGATGGTACTGTTGTTGGTAGTGTTGCTGATACTGCTACTGTACTGGTACTGTACTGGTACTGGTGCTGGTATTGTTGCTGGTACTGGTACAGTACTGGTGCTGGTACTGGTACTGGTGCTGGTAGTGTTGCTGGTAGTAGTACAGTACTGGTGCGGGTACTGGTGCTGGTATTGTTGCTGGTAATGGTACTGTACCGGTGCTGGTACTGGTACATGTATTGGTACTTGTATTGGTATTGTTGTTATTGTTAACGTTTTGTAGAATAATGAATATCACAATAAGAAAAACTTATTACTCCTCGGTAACAGACGCAACGAAATCCGATCCAGTGGAAATGCTGCCTTTACCCAGCGGAGTTTTGGCCTCCCTAGAACCCAAGGATTTTATTCTAATTGACCCTGACTCTATTTTAGATTCCCCAGTCCGAAAGGTGATTACCCAGAGTATTACGTCTTACTTACAGAAAACGTGCGCGAAAGGTTAAGATCAACAAAAAGAGTAGTGCGCTTACTACGTTTTACGTCTTGCTTACGTAGAACTAGTATGCGAAGTCATTATTGGATAACGCATGCAGAGGTCATTTACGGGCGGACCTGGTTGGCGCAATTGGTAAGATCTATTCTTTCTACCAAAAGGTCCCTAGTTCGATCCCAGCAGTTTATCGAGATTCGAATATACTAGTGTGACATTATTTTCCGCCTAAGTCAACTCAGCTTTCCATCCTTCTGGGGTAGGTTAATGAGTAGCAGCGTCTGCTGGAGGCTAATCTGCGATGGACTAGTGTCCCTTATCCGGAGATAAGCGCCGGTCCCATGTGTCACTAGGCTTGTATAAGAGATTAGCTTTAGCTGGGTCATTTACAGAGAAGTATTTTATGCATTTAAAGGGAACGGTTTTCAATCTATTTCTCTACAATCTTGTCTTTTAACACAATTCGTTATATATTCAGGTCAAAATTACAGCTAACCATAAAGGTCACTTTGTATTCCGTGTTGGGAAGCTTGTGGATAAGAAAAAAGCAATCACCCAGGATCAACTGACACACACTCTTGAAGTTGTTGGAAGCGGCGGTGAAACAAAATGGGATTTGCCAGCGGGTAATTAAAATTATCTTTCATGTTGGAGCGTTACAAAAATGATAGAAGGAGAATCATAAATTAATGTTTCTCGAAGGAGAAAAGCGAAAAACTATTCTGGAATGAAAGGAAGAATACGAAAAATGTGTGCTTATTAAAAGATTATAATTAAGATAAGAATGTTTACAAAGTTTTTCCCGACTTTACTACGCACAACATTTTACCATACACAATAAATTATTCTATCGTTCCTGTGTTGCACATGCCGGCGTGCTTGCAACGACACAACGTCCTGGGCCCAGTTGTTCAAAAGCTGGTTAAATTTAACCCTGGGTTAAGCAAACATTTAAACAAGGTTTTCTTCTTTAAGAAAAGGTAAACGGTTATTTATAAATACTGTTTGGATTTTTCTTGGAATTGTTTTGTTAATCCTTGAATTACAGCTAAAATTTCTCCTTGTAAGATTGGAAGCAAGATCGCGGGTTAAACATTTAACCCTGGGTTAGTGCTAATCCGCTTTTGAACGACTGGGTCAAGGCCAATAAGGCCGAAACAACTTTACGGGCTTAATTCCTCTGACTCACGAGGCCTTAGTGTCATATTTATAGTGCCTGTTTAAAAGCACGTATGTGAACACAGCTAGATTTATTGCTCCAGCCACAGCACACAACTGAAACAATAACGCAATTTAACAACGTTAGAAAACTGAAGATTTTCAGGCAACATCGTGATTTGAACCAGTGACCTCTGCGACACCAGTGTCTGAGCGCTCTAACTAGGTGACTGAGCAATGCAGTCACAAAACTGCTATCGACGGTAAATCGTTTAACCGCTCTGCAATATATAAAGATCAATGTGACTGAGTTTATAGCGCCGTGTAAATATCACATTTTTTACATGACATAGTAGTTTATTTTTTTTTATATTCGCCATAGTTCTCCGACCTTTACTGTGTCCTCAAAGAGTTAAAGGTTTTTATTTTTTTGTTCTTTGTAGGTAATAAGGAGTTTAAAGTGAAACTGAAGTTACCAGACGACCTGTCATGTGATCACTGCGTGTTCCAGTGGTGGTATACAGCGGGAAACACGTGGCAATCACAACAACAGGAAACGTTTGTCAACTGCGCTGACATTACTATTACTCCCTGAGGATTTGTTAGACAAAATAGTGAACTTAGATAATGAGATCACATCCAATAAATATTAACATGTTCAGTGTGTATATCTACGATTCCACTGTTATTCATGTGTCCATTAACAATAGCTAAAAGCTAAGCTTAATCCTTTACGAGTCTAGTGGCCCATGGGGCCGGCGCTTACCTACGCGTTCCGTAGTGTTAAGTGGATGAGAGCCTTTGACTCCCCCTGGACAGGACACTAATCCATCGCAGGTTAGCTCCCAGCAGACGCTGGTACTCATTTACTTACCCCGGGATCGGGAGGATGGAAAGCTGAGTTGGCTTAGGCGGAAAGGTCACACAAATATTCGAATCTCGGCAAAGTACCGTGATCGAACTGGGGACCTTGTGGTTGGAAAGCAGAAATCTTACCAACTGCGCTAACCAAGGCCGCCCCCATTAACAATAACCAAGGGATTATTCTACTTTATACTAATGTGTTTAATTACCTTAGAGAGATGATTTTGAGCAACTTGAGCTGCAACTTTGGAATTAAAAACTTTAACCGACAACTTTTATAACAACCATTTTATACAAAAGACGGCGTACGTAAACCTCTGAAAGTCGGAGCGCGTAAGCTTTGGGGAGGGGGGGTGAGGGTGTTAGAGATGAGAATGTACAAATGAAATCCTCAGTCTTAGTCTCTTGAGGGGTCAAACTAGAGGGTCAAATTACCCCTTTTGAGGGGTCAAACTAGAGAGAATGATGCGTTTCATGAAGCTGCATTTGAACTTTAATTCAGCGACAATAATGCACAAAATTCTACTCATAGCAAAAATATCACGCAAGTGAACTGCATGAAATTATCGGTGTAATACGTGAGAGCGTGAAAAAACACACTGAGGTGTGTGAATCACACAAAATGTCTGTGAGTCAGGTCTGTGCTTAAACAGCTTGTTCAGTTGACAATTTGATAGATCTGATCCTGTTGTAAAAGTATGAAGTGCCATTATTCTTTGTCGTTTTGGGTTGGTAGCATTTCCACAAACATAGTTGTAATCTATGGTTTGAAAATCTCAATCGCTGAATCGGACTCCGAGGTGATTTTTCAATTTGTCTATATCACAGGCTTTTTAAATCAGGAAAAATTGTCCTTACTTTCGACAAAACAGGCACAACTTTGTAAATTTACTAAAAATATATATGAACTGAATTAAACTGAGGAAAAAACAACAAATATATTAATTTCAAAATAACTATGCTATCTAAAGGCTTGTCTCGTCAGAGGGAAACTTTCTCTGGTTCACATTTTTTACAAAAGTTGTGTTGAACCTTTATTCAATATACAATAGTTTCACATTAAAAATCTGTCCCCGAGATATATCGGTTAATGGCAGGGGCGGATAGAGGGGGGTGAATTGGGTAAATTTTCACCTCCCTTTTCTTCAATTTTCTGGTACATTCTTTGTACTTGCCACCACTCTTCTCCGAGAGCCACTGGTAAATTCTTTGTATTATTCACCCCCCCCATCCCTTCTAGAATTTCTGGATCCGCCACTGAATGTTGGTAAGTTGCCGCCATCTTGCCTCATTCTGATAACATAGGGCTTAATTTAAGCCATAGACGTTCTTTTTGACACGGAGGAACTAAACTGTCAACAGATCCCCTGCATGCTTCCATCGTGGTAGCGCGCGCGCTGCTTAAGGTAAAAAGTTGGCGCCAAAAACGCTGTTCTCGATCCAGTCTACTCTCGGAAAACTGACTCCGTCGTGAAGAAATAATTTATTCCGGTGCTTAAGCTCTTAATTTATAGCTTTGTACTGTGTTGCTCTCTTAATTTGTAATTTACGTTTTCAATGTGCACAGTAAAGCATAGAAGCACCTTTTCCTTTTAATTTTATTCTTATCAGTCTTATTAACTGTTGCCCCAAAAGATTCAGCATATTGATATAATATTAAATATACAAACTATCAGCATTTGGAATAGCTCACAGAAAAAAGAAGCAAATAATCTTGTTTGCAGATCTCAGTGAGATGTGCATGGGTACGAGAATTTGATAGGCAAACTAAGGACAAATTGAGGATGATGCAGGCAAAAAATTAAGAATAATGTACCCGGGCAAGTAGTGGTACTTGTCATAAAAGCGTGGAAAAGGAACCTGTGTGAAATATTGCTGATTTAAGGTGTTTTTATATATAATATAAGAAACTATCTCTTTTATTTCCAGTCCTTATTAGAAAAGTCGTAAGTACAAATCAAAAACCTTTTAGGGTGCTTTGATCATTATAGGTAAAATTGCAATGTCGGGTTGAACAAAACATTTTTTTCAAGTGTTTTAAAATACAGATCTTGCACTAAGGCAGGTGCGCTTAAGGGAGAGTCAACAAGCAGAGTTCAGTTGAATTTGAACACGCTAACTGAATATAGCAAAAAATACAAACATGCTCTTAAAGAAATAAAATAAAATCTTTTTTGACACTTTTTTAGAGAGGCATTGTTTTCAATTTCAGTAAAAAAGGATTCAAAATCAAAAGTATAATATTCCGCACATATCTAAGTATATATAATATTTTGTTGTTGAGATTTTTGCTAGCTATATAGCATCGCACATTTATTTGATAAGCAGTTTAGGTAACATAGCTGTGTTTGTGCTAACGACAGACGTCAATTCTTTCCAAATTTATAGCTCTAGGTCTGTGAAAAGTTTATTATCGACGTATAAAGCCTTCTTGATACAGTATCGCGTGCTGTTTGCACAGAGTGTGAACAAAGTATATTTAAAAAAAACACAAATAGACTTTTTGACTTTTCAGAACAGACTAAACTGTAATAGTCGAAATATCAAACCTAGATTCAGAACTCAATGCAAATTTTACAACGCAGTCATTTTAAGCAAACAAGCACAACACAATAAAAGTATTGTGGGTTTGGTATTTATATTTGAAACAGATCCTTAATCCACGCTTTTTGTAAGAACAACTCAGACTTGTGGCACCTCACATTATTGAAACCTTCCGCGAAATTAAGCCGTTAAAAGCTATCTGCGTGTTTTTGATTAAAAGAATCTTTTTTCTAAAAACAGCTTTACAATGAGGCTCAGATTGGACAAAAATTATAAACAATTTTCACGAACAAGCCGTCAGGCTGAGACAGGCAAACTCGGAACCTTGTAAAATTTTTCGGCAACAAAAAATTGAAATTCTTCTTGTGGAATACAAATTAGATAATAATGCTGCTACATGAAATTTTTAAAAAAGCTGGCTAACCTGAATTTTCACAAAGTTTACGATTACCGACCAACTATTTTTTTCTGTGATCTAATAAATTGGTTGGGTTGATTTGACTAAATGAGAGCAAAGCTAGCTAAGCTAAATTCATACGAGCCTAGTGGCCCATAGAGCCAGCGCTTATCTCCGGTTTCTGTAGTGTTAAGCGGATGAGAGTCTTTGACTTCCCCTGGACGGGACACTAATC